>JBBPKM010000342.1:0-16070 GCA_038089255.1 Austroboletus rostrupii
GGCGGGCACGGTAGGCTGAGCCCACTGCACGGGCGTAAATTGTGCGCCGCCTGGTAAGCTGGGCACGCTGGGTGTTACGCTCGCCTGATGACCGACGGTGCCGGCATTGAGAACGGCGCCCCTCGGTTTCCTGCCGCGTTTCGCGCCCCGTCCGCGCGAGGGGGGGGTCGGTGTCTGCGGGATCGCCGAGGGCGTTATTTGAATGAACGGCGTATAGGGCGTGGTCATGGTCGGGGTGTAAACACGGACAAACACTATCAGTGACGCGTTCGAGCTTGCGCGTCCGTGTCGAACACATCTACCGCCATCATGGACCACTTCCCCACCAACTGGGGGCGTCCCGTGAGTCTCATATCGTATCGACCCGACAGGCTCTGACAATGGCGAAGAGAAACGATGCGATCGACCCCCACGGGACGTACCCTCTCCACCCAAGACGTCAGCCCAAGAACACATTTGCAGATGGCGTCCAGCGCACGCAGCAGCCCATCGTCACAGGAACGAGCGTTCTCGCCATCAAATTCAAGGACGGAATCATGATGGCAGCCGACAATCTCGGTACGTCCCCGTCTACACCATCAAGCACACGTACCCATCTACACGGACCCAGCGTCCTATGGTTCGCTTGCACGCTTCAAGGACGTACAGCGTCTCCAGCCCGTCGGCCAGTACACCATCATCGGCGCAAGCGGCGACATGTCCGATTATCAATACATTCAGCGGTTGCTCGACGAGATCGAAGTGAGCGAGATCGCTGCACAGGACGGGCACGACCTCGGTCCGGTGGAGATACACGAGTATATGTCCCAAGTAATGTACGCGCGACGCACGAAAATGGATCCTCTTTGGAATTCACTTGTTATCGGTGGATTCAAAGACGGCAAGAGGTATGCAACGACATTCTAATGTTTTCTTGGACGGGTTGACGTATGTTGGATACAGATTCTTGTCATACGTCGATTTGCTGGGAACCACGTACACGGCTTCGACGATTGCCACGGGGTATGGCGCCTACATTGCACAACCGTTGTTGCGTAAAGCTGTGGAAGGTTATGAAGATGTATTAACAAAGGAACAGGCACAAAAAATATTGGAGGACAGCATGCGTGTCCTGTTCTATCGTGATGCCAGGAGTTTGAACAAGGTTTGTCTATAATGCAATCCCCCATTGGCTACGAATTAAGCACTCGATTAAACTGTCTAGTATCAACTTGCAACTATTACCGCCACTGGTGCACAGATCTCAGATTCGTTGCATTTGGAGACAGCGTGGAATTTTGCCGAGGGCATCAGGGGATATGGGCCTCAAACTCAGTAGGCTGCGCCCAGCAGTGCGCGTGTTCTTGTTGTAGCATCACACTATCAATATTTGGACTTCCCCGGTCCGATCACTGCCGAACTGTGTTCCGTAGGAACTGGAGGCGATTGTCCATACGCGAGCAGATCACAGGGACTCGACGTCAATACCTAAGCCCCCTCCCTAACGCTGTATCCTCCGCTCGCCAACGCTCGTCTCCTTGACGGATCTCACCAGTCTGTCATAAGGTGGTGGCAAGTCCTCCACCACTCCATTCTTACGCTGCTGGTAAACATCGGTATCCACGCCATACCCCTCCCTCTCCCAATCGGAACGTGGTTGCAGGGGCATCACGGACGAGGCAGAATGCCAATGTCTCAGGTGACTCGTGGGATGAGATGCGCTTGCATGAACGCCGTGGGCATGAGTACCCTGATCCGACGAGACTTGCCCGAGCTCATGATGATGCGGTGCGCGATGCGAGGAGCGAGGCTGCTGACTTGTGGAACGGGATAGCCAGCGAGTGCGTTCAGCCTTCTGAACGGCGGCGGGGAGTGGTACGGGAACGTCCGCCCCACGCTGCAATTCCGTGCCCATGGGAAGAGCTCGTCCCGCGGGCTGCGTGTGTGAACTAGGTTGTAGCTGTGAATCAGAGAGCGTCGATGACTGACCCAGGCGCGTCCAGGCGCGGGGAGGGGAGATAGGGTTGGTTGGATCGGCGTGGGTTGAATTCGACGACGATATCCCCGGCGTGTGGGACTGCATGTGTGTATGATCGCGAGACGACCCAGACTGAGATGGGGGGGCTGTGATGGTATGGGCTGCAGACGCAGTGCCTGCCCTCAGAGGTTCGATCCTCGGAGGGTATTCATGCCTCCGAGAACCGCCTCTACTCCTCTCTCGCGTTGGCGAAATATCCAATATGGGGGCAGACGTCATATCGCACATCAGCATCAATGCGCTTGTGGCATTCGTCGCCGGCTCTGGATTCTCAAAGGGTCTTGGGATTGTATCTTGGGCAGCTAGGAGTCTCCGCTTTCGACGCCACCTTATGATGGCATAAATGACCAACACCAGAAAGCCGGTCCCAGCTAGCGAGACGATAACGGCGACGATGATCGTGCGCAAGGGGCTGAGGTGGGCCACATTCCTGCTCGAAAGCATGTGAACGGGATCAAGGAGGATGGAGCCAAACCTGTGTGAGGTCGAACGCGGTGGTTTTCGAAAGGACAAATCCTTGGGCGGCGCTACTCGGCAATTTAAAAATGCAGCAGATAGATCCACAACGGGCGTATCTTGAGTATCAGGAACGTCAATGATAGAACACGTCGTGTCGGGGATGTCATTCCTAGCCAGACGAGAGGGACCCGTGGTTTGGAAGTGAGACACGGTTGCTTTCTGAGACGGAAATAACTCACGTGCCTCTGATAAAACCTGTATCGAACATGGAAAAGAATAAAGTCGCAAAGAAAAGAAAGGCAAGAATCCAGGTTCAACGATAAACCGCCGTGAATCGTAAAGAACTCACAAATAGCTTCTTCGAGCAGCTCTCCTTGGTTCATATATTCTCCAGGAAAAACAGAAGAATACGTGTATGCGCTACCAAATTTACCAGCCACGATGCTGACCGAGTGCGGCGGTTTCCCACCGGGAATGGACACCTTCCAATGACCGCATGGCATGAGGAACCCAAATATGGACTCAGATATTTTTGGCTGAATTACTTGAAGAACTCGACACGACTCGGACTTGGTCAAACAATCATTGAAGCCTGATGTCAAATGGTGTGTAACAAGACAATGACGAAAGTTAGACACAAGACTCACAAATTTCGTTGTCTGATATGGCAAATGGGCGTAAACACATAAAGAGCTGGGCGCCAGGAGCATGCCATATAGCCGAGCAAAAACAGGGGTCGAAGTCAACGGGCTTTTCTCGTAGCGGAAAAGCAAGCACATCATATGATCCATGTTCTCTTGAAGGGTCGCTATTCTCAGGAAAAGGTGGCGTATTCAGTGTCTGGCACTCCATAAGCAATTTCGATCCCAACACCTGTCGTATCCATTTAGCGTTTACTACACGTATGATTTGAATAGAAAGAACAAACATACTTGGTTCCCGCCGCCGAGACTCCATGGGAGCGCATTGTTATCCAAAGCCCAACACGAGTGAGAGGACGACCATAAAATCCCCAGTGCCCCCAAGATTGACCCAAATCCTAGGACCATGTCCGTCGACGTCACCAAGGAGTCGGAATAGATGACGCCAGGAGGGGAAAATTAAGGAGAAGGGAGGAGTCCGGGGGAAAAAGGAGAGTCGTCGTCCAGCGACGAAAGAACAACGTGATGACGCCCAAGGATAGTTGCAGATCTACTCCGATTTGTTCGCAAACGGCCAATAAAAGCACCACTGAGAAGCTCACCATGCTCCATGAAAGACTATCCGGCCGAACTACAAATTCCGAGATGCTGTATTGTTACTGCGGACGAGGAATGTTTGTCGCACAGGTCATCTTGGCCTACCAAAAAAGCATAGCCAGGGTCACCGCTCACATGCGTGATAAATGTTGGCACACAGGGTACTCATAGGTTTAGTTTGCCATTGATTCTGATGGATGCGAGAAAATCGGGCGGGGGAACTAGTGGACCCGGAAGCAAAGTTATCAGCAAATCCTGGCTATGCATACTATGGCACTTCGGAGTATTCAGATTCCTGGCTTGCTGATGGTCCTGTGTGAGAACACAGCCAGAGTCCATGAACACAGGAATCGTGATGGCCCAGTGATCCTAAAGCTGTGTCTTACCGATGTATATTTAACGTAGGTTTTGATGGATAGAAAGTAGGAAACGGTGCGGAGCCACAAACTCTCGCGGTCCCGTAGGCTAGTACTTACCGAGATATTTCCGAGAGCCAAATTTCCGTCACACCTCTCTCAGTCTCCGTGATGACGAGGACACCAATGTCAGTTTATACTCCTGCTTCTCGCTCGTTTGATATGGGAGAATCGGACACGGTGGCCAAGGGCAGGGATTGACAGAGTCACTGTGGCCTGGAGCATACCGTCCACCATACTATGTGCGGAATGGTAGAGCAAGTCCTTTAATTGACGACTGCAACACAATGACGCCCACGTATGAGTGAATTGAAGAGGCTACTAATAATACATGTCACATTGTTCAAGGCTGATGCTGTATCGAAGGTTGACATGACATTGAACTAACGTAAGATGGTTCGGCGATCTGGTTGCGCCCTCGTGCATTATGTAGATCCGGTCCTCGTGCCACTATCATAGTATGTACAGACATGTCCAACGACTTGCTAAGAAATTGCACCCTATCTTGATCTTGCAACGCGGAAGCGACGCGACATCTACGCGTATTCGAGATCATGGTCTATGGGGCCACCTCTTTTGTCGTCTTCAGACAGTGACACCCTCTCTGATAAATCATTCAAGGGGTACGGCCGCATTGCATTATTGCATGGGTGAGCGAACACTAGGGTGCTATTTGCGCCGTTTTTGGTAGTGGTGTTGCGCTTCTTCGACGACGTCCAACCAACACGTACTAGACAAAAGATGATACCTATTATAATACTATGCCGTTGTTGGGACAAACAAAACACGAACCAATGATAACGTTGAACGCGATCCCCATGATAGGCGGTACCATGTCTGTCAATAACTATGAGGGAAAAAATCAGCACGACTAGCACCCCGAACAACCAAAACAGACCATAGACGCATTGTTTTGGCACGCATAAGTCTGATGTTGGAAGGAACAGTCAAAAACGAGGAAACATGCAAACCATCGCGCGTACCACGAGGAAGACAAACACGAACGAACTGTACAACGCCCCACTTTCCATTAGGACGACGATAACTGGCCAAAGGTTGGCATCGTCCCTGAGGAAAGCACTCTGGACGTTGATCCGCCATATTCGAATTATGATGAGCACGTTCACAAGGATGTTCTGGACCAGGTTGAAACTCAGGAACGCAAAGACCCAATTCCTCAGCTCGATCGCATACGCCGTCGTGGCCGGTCTATCCAACACGCATATCATGCCGATCGTAGTCACTAAAGAAATTAGCATGTGACTCCAACCATAGAATGTCCAAGCCTACCGAGACTTCCCACCAACAACACCAAGGGAACCAAACAGGGTCTAATACGACAATCCCAGACGACGTAAAGACGGTAGATCTGGACATTCTCAGCAATAGACAAACCATATACAAGTTGTACTCACAAAGAGAACATCGCCTAGAGCGCCCGTCACTGCCCAAAGCGCGGTGCTGGACACTTCCCTCCTAAATATGTTTTACGGAATCATCCTTCACGCAGAATCGTGTCGCGCGTACCAGTCATTCAGTTGAATGAAAAATAAGAGAGGTCCATCGGGAATGTTGCCATTTGTTATAAAAGCTGTGTACACTCTGTCCCAGCGGATTGCATAACTGTAAAGGATGATATTATTAACTTGGATATGGACACATGTAATAACGGGTGCCCACCAAACAGTGATCAAGATGAATTGCAATATCGTTCCGATCAGAATGACGTAGTTCACTTCCTCAGATACTTTTTTGTAGAGCAGTACATGGAGGCTCCCCAGGAAAAGGACGAAATAGACGCCTGTCATTACACATTTATTAGTTAGGTAGGTCGAATCTTGGCATTCAAGGACTCACCGTAGAGCAAAGAGAATGCGATAAGACCACTCAGGAAGGCTGTAGTTACATTCATGTTTGGAATCATCATAGGCAGTCAGTGTGAGGTTGAAGCTGGAAAGACCAGCTGGAGTGTCCGATCAGAGTTTTCCGATTGCGTGATAGACACTTTACCTTTTATAAGCTCTAGACATGTCGGCGGCTGTTGTGCGGAAAGAGTGGAGCAAATGAGTGACGAAATGTACGGAAGATGCGTGGCACTATCGAACGATAGAAGCAGAAGACTGACAGTGCAAATTTCTGGGGTACATCAGAAAGGTCTCCGGCCTTGTGTAACCGAACGCACGTTGTGACAGCGTTTTATGCAAAGGAAAACGGCGTCCCTCATTTTTCCCCTAGGCTGAAAAGAAGAAGTTGGCAGTACATAGTATACTCTCACGTTTCTTGGCCTAGCTGGTCGACTTGTTTCTCCACATGACGTGGCAAGGTCCACCACATAACGGCACCAACTTTGCGGGCTGATAAGTTTGATCTCCATCGATATGAACGTGTGAATGCCGCTGTCAGGCCTGCCTGCAAACCTTTACAACCCGGACGCGAACAAGACGCGACGTCGCCCAGCACAACTATTCCAGTGGGCTCACTCGCGAGCTTTAGTTTCCAGGTAAGGTGAGCTAAAGCCTTGAGCGCTTTGAGCTTTCGTAACTAGCCAACCTTGTCTCACCACGCTGCACGGTTGGGCGTAAGCGGGTCATTAGAGCTTCCCACCCTGATCTTACTCTTTCAAGATGACGAGGGCGTTCAAAGTCGCCCTGTATAAGAACCTTGACATATCCCACGACACAAGTTTCTACTGTGCCAACTTAACTCTGTCTCCCGCGTTGTGATGGACTTCAACTGGAGAACAGCAGCCATATCCGGGATCTGCGTTGTTATTGCAGTTGCTATTCGGCTCTATCGAAGCAAGGCCAATCAAAACCTCCCATCGCCGATTCCCGGACTCCCGCTTTTAGGAAACACATTGCAGCTGGTAAATCTAAACCACTTGCAATTGGACGAGTGGAAAAAGCAGTATGGACCGATATACACGTTGAATGCGCTGGGTGGCGTCATTGTGGTAGTTGCAAACGCAGCCGTTGCGTCAGATATCCTGGACAAGATGTCTGCGGTGACTTCCTCTCGACCTGACTGGATCATGGTAAGGGAGACGAACTTACCTTTACCTGGATATCTGTCTGAGAAAGTCCAGGCAAGCGAATTGATGGGAAGGACGAATTTGCTGTCTGCTCAGAAGTATGGTGACAAGTGAGTAATACCATATTCTGTGCTTCTTTCAATCGTCCCTGACGAGTCGAACTTTGAGGTGGCGTAAGCATCGACGTGGTGCCCACGACGCCCTTCATTCCCCGGATCACTTCTTCCCTGTACAAGAGCACGAAGCACTCATTCTTGTTCGCGACCTTGTTTCGGGAGAATCTAGGGATGATCTTGAGCTGAACGTGCGCCGGACGGCTGCATCCACTATCTGGAGAACGATCTACGGTGGACCGCCCCTCAAGACTTCAGGCGACGGTAACTTGGAAGAGATTAATGACATTGCGGATCGCTTCTTGGCAGCTCTCAGTCCTGGCGGAGGGATCGTCGACATTATTCCGGCGCTAAACTACTTGCCTACTAGCCTGGCACCATTCAAACAGTTGAGTTCCCACCAGCCTCAATCCAAAAGCTCGACGTGCTGACCTTGCATAGATATGCGAACAAATTCTTCGCTCGTGCCAACGCATTCTTCACGGGCCTAGCCGACGAAGCCATCAAACAAAAGGTAATATTTCTTTCATCCAGGTGGACATTGTGTACGAAAGACTAGACTTTGCAGCTCACCTCGGATGATCCCTCAAAGATCAACTTCTGTGCCTTACTAAATGATCGCAAACAGGCACAGGATCTGTCTGATGAAGACGTCGCTTGGATAAGCGGGATGATGTTGTAAGCGTGTCCCCGGTTCTCAACGTTGCGCGCACGCTGACCAGTAATTCCGCAGCCTCGCCGGCGCGGAAACGGTGTGTTGGTTGTATTGTACACTAGAGCTACAGAATCTCAACGTTTGAACAGAATTCCACGGCAGTGCATTATTTCATTCTTGCAATGATTCTCCATCCCAATGTCAGTCGCAAAGCCCAGGAGGAACTCGATATCGAGGTCGGAGACCGATTTCCGACATTTGGTGATCGTGATCGTCTTCCATACATTGAGGCGATCGTCAAGGAGGTATTACGGTGAATAGAATATCCATCATTCTGTAAGACATATTCTCATGCAACTCAGGTGGCGGCCAGTCGTGGCCATTGGCGCACCCCACATGGCAACTGAGGTGAAGACCTCTTAGCTGTGCAGACTCGGTGCTGATGGTAGCTGCTGACAGGACTTTATATACCAAGGTTATACCATCCCGAAAGGCACCATGGTCCTGAACAATTTATGGTAAGCTATCTGCAGCCTCTTACATGAATTAAAAATTCTCATTACAATGCCAAAGGTCAATCACGCACGATCCATCCCTCTTTGACAATCCAGATGCTTTCATTCCTGAACGTTTCTTGGAGTTGGAAGACTCTAAACCGCGAGAGCCTAACGTGCGTTACGACGACCTCGCTTTCGGTTACGGTCGACGAATTTGCGTGGGACGAGAAGTCGCCGTAAACTCTCTCTTCATCACCGCCGCAACGCTTCTCTCGGCATTTGAATTCCACAAGGCGCTCGATGGGCACGGTAACGAAATCACACCCCCTTCGATGGAGTTTGTCAACACCGGAGGGACCGTTCGTTCGAAATCCTTCCCATTCAGACTCGTGCCTCGATCCGCTCGCGTCGCCGAGCGTCTTCGTGATTTGTTGTAGCTGTTTTTTTTCGTTCCTCCACTGTACTTGGTATTCGTCATTGTCGGCTGCCCATTGTCTACCGTGTTGTTTACTATGCCTTTCTGTAGCAGAGAATACCCGCACAGAAATTTTACGTTGTTATTTGAGATTTATAATGACAGCCGTATCAAGTGTTGTCCTGACATGATCTGGCCGAGAAGCATCCTCCCTGCGCTAAGCTCCTCGGTGTTCGGCCCCGCGTTTGGCTCCGATGATGTCTATTGTTTGCATGCACACGTCTACGCGTGGAAAATAGAGCACAATTATGCGTCGGTTTTTATGTAACGCATGTCGGCCCGATATCAGTTGCATAACAGAAATATGTGGAACGGACAAATGGCCAAGTTACGCATGGGATATTTGTCTATGGTAACCCGCCAGTAAAGTGAACCAGATACCGTACGGTTGTAGTATATGTAGCAAGTATAGGCCCCACAGAGATGGGACACCTGAACCAAATATGCACCATGGAAACGAACCATTACACAGAGAATACACAGCACGCCAGTATGAGAGCCTTGATACGGTGTCGATATGCAGATGGTATCGAGGATCCGTATGAATGGTTACACACACCAGACTTCTTTGCCTCAAGGTCTTGATGCTATCACACTGCAATACTATTTTCTAGTACAATGGAATTTTATACATGCTCTAGCAACGAAGCAGGGATATATTGTAACATGTTACCGCAATCCCAGTTGTAGCGCATCCACAACGACCGGGAAAACATCGCCCATACGTTTCACTGACATAAGCCCATTGATGGACGAAACTTCTATGCAGCCTCAACGGCAACGACTGCTGAAGCGTCCTGGGATCATATTACCTAACGACTGGGTGCCGTCCGCGGCCGGATGCAGCCCCAGACGTTTCTCGGGGAACCCCGCGTAGACGGTCCCGTGACATACAGTAGACAAAAACGGACCTAGCCCTCACAACGACGTCGTGTATATCGGAAGTTTGCTGGATCTTGAACCGGTACCCTCACTGCTTACGTCGTCCCTTCAGGCCTCCTGTTCTGCTCGCCTGTCAGGTTTCCATGCCCCCCTCATGCTTAAAAATCTGAAACTGGCTATCGCTGCTTAAAAATTTGACAAATGAACAAAGAAAAAACAGAATGAGGGTAAGTAAGTACTCGGTTTCTCATTCAGTAGGGATCCGGATGGTAATTTCGGCTCTCAGATCTCAGGGATGGACTTACATGGCAGAGGGCCTCCGGCTGGTAAATCAAGCTATATAGGAACTTATGTTCGACCTTAAAAAGAGCCAGCAATTTTCAATTTAAGTCATTGACAGGCATCCAATTGCCTAAGACTCCTACATGATGCTTTCCTCTACATTGCTTGTTATGATTGCTCTTGCTGCTACCACCAATGCCATTCCAACAACTCCAGGCAGTATATCTAATTTGTGTGACATTGGCAACATGTTATGTTGTGATATTTCTGTAAGAGGTGCTTCTCCCTCCTTAAAATTCCTGTTACTGCTGATGCATGTATCTGTGCCTGCAGTCAAATGTAGTCAATGAATTTGACACTGATAAAGACTTTCTCTTTGATTTCATTCCTGTCTTTAATATGGGTGACTTTAATGCCTGGTGCAACTCTGTCACCAGTTGGAATAGAGACTCTGGTGGAGCATGCACTGCAAAGCTTGTCAACTGTGATTGCATCAACACTAAGGAGTATATTGGGATGCTGCAATGCAAAATTGGCTGATGACATTTTCCCTTCCTTCCAGAACATGCATTTTGGCATCAATTGCTCTTCAATCAACATTGTTCGATAAGTTCAGACTTATCATATGACTTATGTATGCACTTCTGGTTGGAACTTTTTTTTCTGGTCTGGGATACTGATCTTTAGATCGACTTACATACTCTTGAAATGGGCATTCAATCAATAGGATATGTTGAAGTTGTTGAAGTGCATGATTGATCACCTAGCTATCAGAGTCCAAATACACAATAAATCATGCAATAGGAGTGCACAGTATATTTTGAAGGAGTGCACATCCTGTCTCACAGAGCATGCAACTTATATCACCCCTCAAGCAGTGTATATGCCAGATCCTTCAAATTATGGGCCAAGTCCAAAAGGTTGGTGAGAAAAATGCATTACATGGCTATTGTATTGTTTGTATACTATTTATTTAATATCCCAAGACCTAAGATTAGAGTTCTGCATGGATAACACAATCCAAACTGACAAGAGAGACCTTTTTCTTTAGTACTTGGGCTGAATTTGAAAAAGCATTAAAGAGATCTTTGAAAACACTGATATTAAAAATAAATCCTTGGCCTGGTTAGTCAAGAAACATATATAAATTATAAGAACCACTTTGAAGATTATAACTTTATATTATAGAAATATATTTCTATTTCTATAACAAAGTCACTATTATTGGGATTAGTGATCACAAAGTTCTAATTAACTACTTTGCTTTGGAAATTCTGGTTTTTCTTATATGCCAGATTATAACATAGAAAAGATTTCTACCATTATAGAGGAATGATATTTCAAATCTTCTTACTTTGCCAATATAGAAAATATGCTTCTAAAATTGTTGCATACCATAAACAAGAAAATACTACCTATTCCCTAACTTATACTTCTTAAATACCACCATTTTATAATTTCAATGCTATAGATATAGATATTATTCAACTTTCCATTACAATTTATTCCTGTCTTAGTAGATCCATTACACTTTTTCCTAGATTATCCATTATCTATCTATTCTACCAGAGATCTCTCTGCCACAGCATGCTTCTAGCATCCTCTAGGCCTTTTCTAGGCTCTTCTAAGCCATTCCTGGGTCATTCTTGGATGTCCCTTATTAGTTGCTCTTTATAAGTCTTTAATCTCACTTTTTTCTTGGATTAGAACTACAACCTGATCAACCTTGAATAGATTGCATCTGATATCCTCCAGATTCTCTTTCTGCTTACTAGACACTCTATATTTCAACCTGATTCCATTTGATCTCATTCTAAAGTGATCTTGTTATTGAGTGCTAAAATGCTTCCAGTGCTAAGGCTTGAATATAGGGATAAATTATCTCTTGAATAGAATGTCACTTTGGGCTAAGCACCAAGGGCTTTTCTTGGATGTCTGGTAGAGTCTTAGATATTAAGCTTTACTATCAAGGATTTGGCTATCCTAACTAGGACAAGGACTTGAGAGAGAACTTGGACTTCTTGACTTAGGAGTAATTTTGGGAGGACAACTCCAGAATTTCAAGACTAGAGTTGTCAGCCCTACTGCCCTGGTATATGTTACGTTTTGTTTCTCGGACTACCTCTTTCTTTTCGCGATGCCCCTATCGGACTACTTCGGCATCGTGCCTGCCGCCGCAGACTCCCTCCCCTCTCGTCATTTGTATTACTAGTACGACTGCGCACTTACTCATTCAATAGCCCAGTCGCTGTGTTTATTTCCTTTCTCCAACCTGGTCCGTGTACTCTGTCGATACCCATTTAAATTGCACATAGTACATTCTGTACTCTAGTTTAGTTCTCCTTGGTTAATACCAAGTGTCTGCTTTGCTCCGCGACGTTCTCTTCCGTCGTGAACCTTGAGCACCTAGTCATCGTCCTACTATTGAGTGGACGCTTTATCTTGATCATTGTCAACGCCCTTGCCATCAAGGTCGTACATCGAAGTCCCTTCCACAGGGGCTAAACTACCCAGTCATCGTTGCAGAGCTCGGTTCATCCAAGGCTACGCTTGTGCCCTACCAGGAGCAAGCGTAACAGTATATATACCAAGATATTATATACACATATGTATATGAGATCTAAGATATAATACATAGTAAATTAAATAATAGTTCTTATTGTTCAATAGAAATACTTTTAAAATAGATAAGTCATGAAAGGTTATAAGAAGCATTTGATAATATAAAGCCAGCATGTATGTCTAATAAATAGGAACAGCCTTTAAGGCTGTAAATATGAAGAAACCATATGCTAGTATGGTAGATCTTGAGATGAATAGAAATAGAACTCTTGATCTATGCTGCTGCTATGAATAAATACCATGAAAATTTCATAAGATATGGTAGTATGCTGCAATTATGAAACATAGATAAGAATGACTCCTTGTGAGTTATAAATAGAGATTCTGAGTTAGAAAACAAAATTCTAGCTCTCAATGTGACTGCAGAAAATAGATTGGATATAAGACAGGCATTGCCATGCTATAAGGGGATGGTCAGCCAGAGCCTATATCTCTTGAGTACAGCCATTCTATGATTGATGTAACTTGAATAAATAGAGTTCAGGGCATATCTCTGAGGCATAGCCAGTAATCCTTGATAAAATATCCAGGAGAGATACTGTAAGATCAATAGATAAGAGATTAGATAAGCGCTGACTTGATAAGATAAGATAAGATAAAAGTTTGCTGCTAGGCAAGATAAGTTAAAAATTGAAAAATAAAGCCATAAAGGCCACTTCTTTTTTTATCTTTATAAATATAGCCATAAAAACTTCTTTTTCTAATATCATAACAAGTGCATATTTTCTCCTTATTAGGTCAATCTCTGGTCTTTCTAGCAGCACCTTCAAGTCTCTAGATCTTTCCTGGATCATGTTTTTTACAATCTTTAATAGTTCTAGCTACATTAGCCTCTATTAATGCTACTCCTTGACTGCCTTTTCATAATCTGGCCTATAATTAGATCTAACCTATTATCTGCTCATCTATCTGACTTTTGGCTACTTCTAAAAGTTCTCAACTAAACCACAGTTCCTACTGGATATCTATGTGGTCCATCCATAGTCAACTGGGCCATCTAGCCATTTATCAAACTACTTTAACTTCAATAAAGGCTAAAGCTACTAGATCATATCTAATTTTCATTAGATGTTCATCAAATTTTCCAGGACTCCTGCTGACTTCTATGTGCCCTTGGGCAATTTCTGGTATATTCTTTCTATTGAGATTATATGTTTTTTGCTTTATTTGAATACTTTCAAAAAATTTCCCTTAATATTGAGTTTTTTAGATCTCTCAGTTGTAACAAATAACTCAAAGACCATTATCCTTCATTACTCCAGGCATTCTATTGGATGCTGCTCAGTTCTTTCTGGTTGCCCTTGCCACCTCAAGGCTTCTTGATTGATATCTGGAATCTTTCAAATAAGTTTTGCTCTTAATCTAACATATAAGGTTATTTGCCATGTGTTTCCCTTTGATAAGTCACATCTAGACCACTTCTAGATGATTCTAGATATTTTTTTGACCTATTAGAACTCTTTCTGATATGTTTTTGCTTTTTCAACATCTACCTCTCCTTCAGATACCTTCTTGCTACTAGATCTTCTTTTAGTCTTTTGGCATATTTCTGGCATACTCAATGCACTTTCCAATTGATCTCCTGGCTTATCCATATCACCATAAATCATTTCCATCACCTTCTATGCCACTGCCTCATTACTAATCACAGAATCCACCAAGCTATTACTAATTAATCATCAGATCTTCTTTTGACTTTCTGATCATTTTCTATATAATTAGGAACATCTTGCTATACAGTTGGCTTATCAACCAATGCTTGCCTTTATCCCTAGACACCTCCTTATGGTGCTTCATATACTTCCTGTGCTTATCTCTCATAAAAACATTAGTCTTGCCTTCTGGCTTTTAAAACCTTTCAACAGATCTTATTTTGGTCACATCTGATCCTTATCAGATGTTTCATTGGATTTAAGTGCATTTTGATGATGCTTTATTGGTTTTTTTATCTGCACTTTCTCTAATAGCATCTTCTAGTACTTCTTATCAGTTTTCTTTCTATTTTTTAAATGTACTTGTTTTCTTTTGATATTTTGTACCACAAACATTCTTTATTGCCCATAAATCACTTCTATTTGCCTATATGGTGTATTTATAGCTGAGTATCCTTTTTCAGCCTTTATTTTTATTATTTCTTTTACTTTCTTTTGCTTTTATATAATGGCTATATTTTTATTTTCTATTTTTATCTTTCTTCTCCTGATCCAATCCATGCTTTTTTTTAATCCTAAATCTTCTATCTCAGATCTCAGATTTACTCTGAATCTATTTCTATTATTTCTGATTATCTCTTCTTATGAGCATTGCTTTCTTAATTTCTTTCTTGGATATTTCCTATACTATACAAACTCCTAGCACTCCATTCATATATTTTAGCTTTAGTTTTTTTTAACCATAGGCTTGATTTTTAGCCTTAGTTCCAGCTTCCTGAGCTTGTCTCTAACTCCTCTTATATTCTTGACCTTCTAGCATAGCTAAATAGCATATACTTTTTAATGAGTCTTCATTCTCCTTTTAATTGGACTTTACTTTCTTGTCCTTGATCCTATTTATGTATATATGCTAATAGAATATTCTAGTCCAATTCCTGTCTTGCCTTGAAGATCAAGTCTCCTAGGGGCTGTACTTTACTCTATTTAAAGCAGAGTATAACACTTTCAAAGAAACTCACTTTTGAAAAATGAGAAAAATGCCACTGAGAAAATCTTTGTTTCAAATATAGATGCAAAAACCACTTAACTCCAACTTACAATATCTCTAGTACTATTTAAAGATATTAAAGGGATTTTAAAAATTTCATAAAAATTAAAGAACTATAAAACAATAAATAGTTAGAAGAATTTAGCTAAATTTTTAGATGAAGAAATATTTAGAATATATATTTCTTTTTTTCTCAATCTATCTTATAAATCTATACCAATAGCCATGAAATCCATGCATATTTCTATCCAACTACCAGTATCCATATTATACTTTGTTTTGATAAAGTGGAGTATAGCCTTTCAAAAACTTGACCATCAGGGCAATTTGGATGAAGCTGATATATTCTATTAGCAACCATGCATGAATAGGATCTAAAGACAAATGAATAAAGTACAATAAAGAACTCATCAAGAATGCATGCCATTTGGCTATACCAAATAATATAAGAGATGTAGAAAATGACCTCAAGGAGCTGGAGACCAAGGCTGATGATCAAACCTAGATGAGGGATTGAAAAAAGAGCAAGCAATAAAATCTGTCAAGGTGATAATCCATATGGGAGAAGCAAGTTAAAATATATGGTTATATGTCTAGATTTTATATACTATTGAAAATGTCCAAGAAAAGAGATGAAAAGGTTGAGTCAAGGATAACAAAAATAGCTCAGAGAAGAAGTGAGT
>JBBPKM010000343.1:0-16048 GCA_038089255.1 Austroboletus rostrupii
CGTTTCCCTAGAATAAACATCCCATACGTACGTTGCGCGCCTGTGCCTTGATGCGTGCCACCGATAATGCACCTTCTTCCTGCTTTACTTTGTTCGAATTCTCCCTATCGACGTTCTGAAATAGGGCTTAAATTAGTGAAACAAAAGGAAAAGAAATGGAAGAGGTCGAACAGCAGCTTCCACTTGTGCTTGTAGCGCCCTAGTAGTGAGCCTGTCCATGGTAGATGCAATTTCGCCCTTGAATTGCCTGTCGATCACGGCTGTTGTCAGGAGCATGAGTGAATCACTCGAGCAAGACAGAAACTTCAAGGCCTACCAAGGTCTTTCAGCACAATTCCGTACTCTAGTGCGGCTTCATGCAATTCATCCATGGCACGAGTTCGGAGAGCGTCAAGGAAGGCAGATGAAGCGTCTGTTCCATCGTCAAGATTATCTGGTCCAAGGGAACGCTGTTTGACCATCGAGCTATAATCAACTATTGAAATGTTAGTTAAAATTCTACTTATAAATTAGGTAATACACACGATGCGCAACTATTTGCGTTAAAATCGATTGGGTCTTGTCTCGAAGAGCGTCGTATGGTGTGGAATACCCATGGGCGGTAAGCTTTACA
This sequence comes from Austroboletus rostrupii, assembly GCA_038089255.1. Taxonomy (NCBI): domain Eukaryota; kingdom Fungi; phylum Basidiomycota; class Agaricomycetes; order Boletales; family Boletaceae; genus Austroboletus; species Austroboletus rostrupii. The sequence continues at coordinate 614 of JBBPKM010000343.1, forward strand.
CTACATCAGAATCAGTGTCCCAGCAGTATCGAAGTCTCACTTTCAGTGGCTCAACCAGTTGCCTAGAGGATGGTGAATCAAAGAAGCGAACAACAAACGACACAGTAACTTACCATTTCAGGTAGATACGCAAACCGACAGGAACTTGGTCTCTTGTGAAACTGCCGCAGCAGTTGAAATATTAATCAACATCACTTGCTTGCTGCACTTACATGTCTTTCGTCGGCATCTCGAGCTGGTTCTCCCCTAGAGTGTACAGTCCGCGTAACGTGATATTTGGATTCGTAATGTAATGCTGTCCAGCAGGAAGAAGCTCGAGATCATCTCCTCGCTGGAGAATAGCACAGTTGTTTGCCGGGATATTGAAGCTGTATGGTGAAATGTCAACAAGGCGAGCGTTTCTTACAATTTTAAGGTAACAAACAAGAGTGCGACGACGTATTTATGATCGTTGCTAGCGCTGGTGCGGCTCTTCATCGTAACTTCGTGTGTCCTTTATAACAATTTAACCGTCTATAATATAAAGCCTGAGCCCAATAAACTGACCAGCCTAGGGTGGCACCCGTTACATGATCTTTGACAGGCGTTGGTAGATGCGTCTGATCAACTATCGCGAGCACATCATATGTACCCTCGACCGCGAACGCAACAAAACCAGAATTCTTTACGACAAAAGTGCGGTTCTATAATTTCGGTGTATATGAGTATATAATGATGATAAAGTTACAAAGCGACTTGACCTGGGGATCGGAGATAACAGCTGCCTAGAGCAAGGTCAGAAATCAGGTCAGAATTTGAGATACCGGACTGACCTGATTTTGAGACACTTGCACTACGGTTAAGCCCTGGAACTCAATTGCGGTGTCTGACACTATAATGACCTCAGTGTAACGAGGTAATGCGAATGGGTTAGCCAATACGTACATCCCTGCGTTCCGCACCACTTCCGCGCCCACCAATTGCGAAGAGGAAAGCCAGGATAGCGGCCTGGACGGACTAGGATCTTTGGGAGGCCACCATGATTTATTAAACCGATGTTTCCAGGAGGAACTTCGCGACCAATCCATGAAACAGGATGCTGAGGGAGACACATGAATATAAAATACAGAAACAGGAGACGAAACAACAACCTTCCTGGACAATAAATTACTTCTTCCGGTCTAAAAAACCACAGCGGGAGTTAGCTTAACGTGAGGATGCCTGAAGAGCTACCCACCGTTTGAAGTTGCTTATCAAGCTTCTGTAGTGCAGCAGTTACACCATCATTGCTGATTGGAACAAAGAATGGTCTGTCTTCAATCGGGAAGTCTGCCTTTGAGAATTCATTCCTGGCGTTCCTGATTTCGACGTTTGTGGGCATTGAATACAGTTTGAAATCATCGCTTGCGTGTTCCCTCGGGGTTTCCTTGCGATTAGCAATGGAGGAGGGGCCAGCAATGACTGTGGTACCATCTGCAACGCTGAGAGTATCCATGGGACTGATTGGGAGTGAAGTTGTCGATGTCATGAAACTGGTGTCTGCTATTTATAAGATTTCGTAAGCCTCTAAGTTGACCCACCCCTACAACATTAAACCAATAAGAACCAATTCCACGCCATGTGTCTTATCATAGCTTCGTCCAATTGGGTGCTTGTTGGCTAGCATACAATGCTGGCAGTGTGGTATTAGGGCCACCTTGAAGTCACAGCAACGAGGACGCCATTGACAAGACCTGTCTTTGCACCGGAATGTGTCAGCGGCTGCAGCGTGCGGCTGTCACAAATAGGTACCAATCGCACATTGTGCTCCAAACAATAATAGAAGATATGGTGAAAGCACGGAATGATGACCGAAACGGGTCGTGGTATCAGTGGTGGAGACGACACTTGTCTATTGTGCTTTATAACATATGCTTGGGTGACGATTTGAGAAAGTCCACTGGATGAAAGAATACTACCAATGAGAACAATAATGGCTAACTACGTGTATTACGTAATATCCACCAGCGACCAAGATAGTCACGTGAGTATTATTCGGTACTCAGAGCTAGTACTGCTGGTAGCTGTATCCATGTACAGAAGTACGGCCATGATGTGGCTCCTGTCTTGGGTGCTGCTGTTTTTGTTGCCGTCTCGGACGTTTTCGCTACAGGACAATGTCACAGAAGGATTGTTTTGGGGGCCCTACCGCCCAGGCTTATACTTTGGTGTCCGCCCAAGATTACCCCAGTCCCTTCTGACGGGTCTTCTTTGGTTTGGGACACAGGATTACCAGTCTCTCGGAAGTACGTAGTTTCTGACATATATTTAGTGCTATATCTGACGCTGTTCAGAGGCACGACATGCATGTGACCAGGGCGATGGGCTCGATGGTTACACTTGGACGACGTTTGACTCTCGCCAGGGTGGCACACAAGTTCTTCGGGATAGCCTCAACAATGTTGAAATTACAACCGAGTTTCTCAAAGTTCCTGGTGGTCAGCATGGTGGTAGTTGGGCTGCCCGTGTCAAGGGAAAACCTATCCAACCAGGTACATATTTTGTTTGAGTTTGTCAGTGAGCACAGCCCAGTTATGTTCTACACAGCGTACCCTTCCAGAATTTCTACTATTTTCTATGTTGGGCTTGAGGGTCTCGGTGGTATTGATTTGATTACCGATGAAGATGAAAATGTGCGTACATCGACCCACATCTCTGCCATATCTTTTGACAGCTTTAGGGCATCGATGGTCCCATAGAGTTCTCTGGTACCACACCCGACCTCGAGGACTTTAGCATTCGTATTGTTGATGGTGGGCTCTCACGGAGCACTCGTAACCTCCTCGTTTCATGCTTGCTTAGATGCCAATAACCAAGCTGTAACTTCGGGTCCTCATTCAGAAACCTTTGCGCGCCGATTAGGAAAATCACATTTTGTTGGCTTGCGTGTCAATCCTGGACAAGTTTGGACTGCAAAGGGTCGGTACTATTCCTTTGCAATGTATTATCTTTACCCACTCCTTTCTACCGCAGATTCCATCCTGCAAAGTATCTTACACCATGCAGGGCCGATCGTAGAGAAATATCGCCAGGCAGAACGTGCACCTGACCCTTCATTCACACTACAGCTGCCTGATGAGTCCATCACAGCAAGCAATCTTTATGCAGTACAGAAATTTTTCGATGGCGAATTCCAGTTTGACGTCTTCTTTGATAGCGCAAGTTCCGGCAAGAAGTTAGACTGTAGGTGACATGCTTCCTGTATGTCATATGTTGACGTTTGTCCTGTTTTAGCCGATGCAGTCGAAACTGGTATTTCTGCACTGGTCTCGTCGTTCAACGATCGTTTTGAAACCATTTTTCCAACCCCTGACACGTTTGCTGTATCCAATCATGAGACCCTCAGAGCATTTAGCAAGGCGATTACATCTAATTTGCTCGGAGGAATTGGATATTTCTATGGGTCTTCGATTGTTGACAAAGGCTTTGCATTTGAATGGGACCAAGAAGATGACTACGATTATGACGCCGACGAAACACAGGACAATCAACAAGGAGCAAGGTTCACTGATCCCAGGGCTTTGTTCACGGCAACACCCAGTCGTAGCTTCTTCCCGAGAGGATTTTATTGGTGACGCACTTTCTACAGTTGGTGTTCAATATTTACTCATCCCAACTCAAGGGACGAAGGCTTCCATCTGCTCCACATCGGACAATGGGATAATGATCTCAGCCTCGAGATCCTCAAGAGCTGGATAGATCTTATTGATGAGAATGGTTGGATTGCCCGCGAGCAAATTCTTGGTGATGAAGCTCGCAGCCGTGTTCCGCCCGAATTCCAGACTCAGGTACCCACTTTTGCTAACCCACCTACACTTGCTATGGCAGTCACTGCCTTCATCGAGCGCCTTGTTGCACAGAGTGACGGTCCTACGATCGCAGAGCTCGGTATGGATTACGCGATGGGTGGCCAGCAGCTTCCGTTCACTTCTGTACAGTCGGTGGAAAGGGGGAGTGAACACCTTTCGCGCGGAGATGCTCTCGATTTCCTACGCTCCATCTACGTTCCTCTGAGGCGTCATTACGACTGGTTCCGTCGCACGCAACGTGGACAGATTAGACAATATGGCCGCAAAGCACGCTCCCGCACCGAGGCATACAGATGGCGTGGGCGATCCGAGACCCATGTCCTTACGAGCGGTATGGACGATTACCCAAGAGGTCCACCACATGCTGGTGAACTGCATCTTGACCTCATCAGTTGGATGGGCTTCTTCACAAGAACTATGCGCGGTATAGCAGAATTCATTGGGGAAGAGGAGGATGCGGAAAGTTTCATGGAAATTGAGAATGCCATTATCGACAACATAGATGGTAAGACCCAAGGCTAAATATGTTAATGAAATGAAATTTATCCTCCTGACCTCAGATCTACACTGGAACGAGGAAGCTGATATGTATTGTGATGTTGCAATCAACTCAGACGGTGCGTCTCAGTTTTGTCCCACCTCTCCTTCTCTGAGTCTGTGTAGATGAGTCCGAGCACGTCTGTCATAAAGGGTACCTTTCAATATTCCCCTTTATGCTATCACTCCTTCCCGTCGACTCTCCCCATCTTCGACCTATTCTCGATCTTCTGCGCGACCCAGACCATCTTTGGTCGCCATACGGCATTCGTAGTCTCTCAGCGTCACACCCTGAATTCGGACGCGGCGAAAATTATTGGAAAGGACCTATTTGGATTCAGATGAACTATATGGTATTGAGCGCTTTGCACAAGGTATACTCTCATGTGGTCTGTAGGATCACGTACAAAAAACTAATGTGTTGAGCAAACAGACTTACGCAGCCGCCGAAGGTCCCCATCAGTCATACGCTAGGCAAATTTATATGGAACTACGAAAAAATGTAGTGGAAAATGTTTTCAAGGTATACCATTAAACAATTTCTATCGTCATCTCTGTTGACGAAGTATAGGAGTACGAGCGGACTGGTTACGTCTGGGAACAATACGATGCGCTTACGGGCGAGGGTAGAAGAAGGTATGATACTCTATGTGTTGTCTTATGAGTACTCATGCTCACACTGTCAACACTCGCAGCCATCCGTTCACAGGCTGGACGTCCCTCATCACTCTTAGTAGGTGTTATGCCACCTTGCATGTCCACGATTCTGAAACCTTTGCAGTCATATCCGAAAAATATTAACGTGGATACCCTGAGCGCTGCTTGGAGCATAACGGGATGGCCAAAGTGATTCAATACTTATCATAATTATGTGAAAACACTTGAATGTGGTCGGTACGAGTGCCTGGTAACATATAGTTTCGAAGTGAATTGTCGACGTCACGCCCCACGTTGCCCGCAAGGATACGCGTGCTGAAAGCATTGTTGCGCAGCACTGGGATCAAGGTCTTCGTCATGGTTCCCATCTGATGGTGCCTTTTGATATGCACACTTGAATTAAAATGTTTTCACGTTGCACCACAAATACCGAATGCCTCCCTTTTTGAACCGCTGATTCTTGCAAACGTATGAATAGCAGACAGCGTCGCTGACCGTTGGCGCGTTGGCTCACAACGATCGATCAGGTGAAGAATGTCTATTTAATTGCTTTGAGATTACCTGGAAAAACGGTTGCCAGGAGCATGATAAACCTGCCTGGTCGGGATGGTGATGTCAAACGAGGCATCATTAGATAGATTGTCACAGGACAAGCGAATCCACAGAATGAACATGAGTTTAGAATGCCCCCTTTCGTCCTGTTACGCGGTCTTGACACCAAGGCGACCGCGCATGGAGTCTACTTCAAAAAAAATAATTAACCAATGTAATACTACGCAGGCTTTATCGACATTTACGATGATCAGCCCTCCTGCATCACATTCTCTTCTGGTTGCTCCACTTGTCCCCCAACCGAAGTCAGTCCCCTAACCCCAAAGTTCACGCGACGCACGTTCAACGTCCGCATGTTGATCAACACCAGTGTGCCTGTTTTGGAAAAGTTTGGCAACAGGACCAGTCTGCACTGCCTAGACTCCTTTTTCTTTCCATCTCGTCCCGGGCCAACCAATGATGTGGCGAATTCAGGCATACCTCCGACGATGTAAATGTCTGGAGTTTCGTTGAGTACAAACGGATCACGTTCACGATATGGATGACACCACAATGTGTCTGGCGCGGTCGGTGCTATATGTCGCCACTTTAGGGTCAACTCAGCAATAGACATGAGCGTGAAGGGGGGTGTGGGGAGATATGTAAACATGTCAAGGAGAGGTTGGCCGGATGTCACCAATATGCTTCGAGTCACAGGAGATCTGCTGGCAAGTGATATCGGCGGCGGACTGGGCGCATCGGGCGATGAATCTCGAATGTTTGCGCCGCACTGAATGCGAAGCCAAACTGGGTTTGTCTCGCGATGAAATGTTTCAAAGTTGGCTGCCTCGCCGAACATGGCACGTGGAAATGGTTGCTGGGGTAAAATCGTCCCCGAAGGGTCATCTGGGCCCGGAAGTATATGCACCGGAAGAGCGGATGCAAGGTCATTGAGATGGGCGGAGAGTAGGGTACTGGGGTGGGACGAAAGATCGGACGGTGTCAACGTGTTCAACTTTTTCTGTGTCATGTGATTATCAGATGTGCGGATATGAATCAAGGGTGAGGGCTTACGGGCTTCTTTTGTTCCTCTTCGGGAGTATTTTCAACATCGGGGGTGGACATGAGCGAATTACCTGCTATGATTACACGGGTTACTTGGGAGGCAATCGTCTGATCGTCGCATCCACCGGCTTCTCCGGAAAGGTACTCGACTAGCATCTGAATCTGAGCATCTGCCTGGAAATCTGTTCCGATGGACAGGCCAGATATCACAGCCAGATATTCGTCGGGTTGCGCAGCTCCGCTGAGCATCAATATATTTAAATCACGCAAGAGATCGTCTAAAAACAGACCTGCCTATCCAAGTCCATGGAGTTATCAGGGGTGGCGTCTTGCTCTGCGAATGGTGCAAAGTCGGCAAAGCATGTATCGATGACTTCAAATTCGCCGCCTGGGGTCTCCATGCCCAGTGCAGCAATAATAACACCGGTGACGAGATGGGTCGAAAATAAATGGCGGCCCACCAGTTTGATACGCCCGGATTCGTCCTCGAGCATGACGCTATCATGATCTGAAAATATTTTTTCTCTGGAGCGGGGCGCAGGAAGGGAATGCTTCCGTGGAGCGGGTAAGGTGACGTGCAAATGGGTTGATGGGCTGGACTCACGTCGCGACCCAAGTCTTGGAGAACGTTTGGCTTGAGAGGCATGTCGATGTAGACGGTGCCCAATACCCAGCAGAGCTGGGACTTTACGACGTCCAAGACCCTCGGGACATGGACGGGGTTGCCTGGGGTGCGTAAGGAGGGGTGCGCTTCGAAAGGGAGACACGTGCCATCGATGTTTTTCCATTTCGCGTTTGCGCGTTCGAGGACGGGATTTCTGAGGACTGCGAGCCTGGTGAAATATATGTTGGAGTACTGGTGCTTGTAGGAGCGGTCCTTTGGGTCGATGAGGAACGAACGGGACGGGCAGGGCAGCACGTCGCTAGGTAGTCGCACTGTCATGGGAGATTACTATAGAAAGGTACACTTTTAATACTGACCCCGACCTATGACGCTGTCAGATATAAAATGAGCCTGATCATGATCTGGCTGTCCTTATCGCCATGCCCCTTGCAAAGGTACTCTTTCCCTGTCTCCTCCCTGTCCCCCGTTTTCACCGTCGACCAGCACATCAATCCCGAGCGTCTCATCCATGAGTCCAAGGCAGGTCCAGCCCACGCTTCTTCCATATCCATCTCTCACCGTCTCCATCAGGACAAGCACACCCACCGTCACCGTGTCAACATCAACACGGGCGCCGTAAACAGGATCATTCATCCCTACGGCGCTCGCTACGGCACAGAGTCCCTCCCAAAGTTCCATCTGCCCCACAAGGGCACCAGCGCCGATACTGCCTATCAGCTCATCCACGATGAACTGAGCACCGACGGCCACCCCACTCTCAAGTCAGCCATTCCTTCTTTATTTCTTCGTTCGCTCCTCCTCACTCCCTCTGTAGCCTCGCTTCCTTTGTCCAGACATGGATGCCCGAGCCAGCCAACAAGCTCATGCTAGAGAACATGTCCAAAAACTTGATCGATCAGGACGAATACCCCGCCACACGTACGTATATTTTCTCTCTTTCCCAGGCCTCTACCAATAGACCCGTGCAGAGCTCATCCACACCCGTTGTGTCTCCATCCTTGCGGATCTTTGGCACGCTCCCTCTACCAAACAGGCCATCGGTACCGCTACCACTGGCTCGTCTGAAGCCATTCAGCTCGGTGGCCTTGCCATGAAGCGCATCTGGCAAGAACGTCGCAAGGCTGCTGGAAAATCCATTCATGAACCTGGCCCCAACATCATCATGGGTGCGAATGCCCAAGTCGCCCTTGAGAAATTTGCTCGCTACTTCGAGGTTGAATGCCGTCTTGTTCCAGTCAGCGCCGAGAGCAAATATAGGCTCGACCCCAAGAAAGCCATCGAACTCGTCGACGAAAATACCATTGGTATATACGTCATTCTCGGCAGTACTTACACTGGCCATTATGAACCAGTCAAAGAAATGTCGGACCTCCTTGACGAGTATGAAAGCAGGACTGGTCACTCGGTCCCTATCCATGGTACCGTTTCTTGTCTTCTCGTCACGTCTCTTGGATAAAAATTTTGCATAGTCGATGGTGCATCTGGTGCATTCGTTGCTCCATTTGCCCACCCGAAGCTCCTTTGGGATTTTAAGATTCCTCGTGTCGTCTCCATTAACACCTCCGGCCACAAATTCGGTCTTGCCTATGTTGGTGTCGGCTGGGTCGTATGGCGTTCCAAGGAATACCTCCCAAAGGACCTCATCTTCGAACTTCATTACCTCGGATCCGTCGAGTATTCATTTTCACTCAACTTCTCTCGACCTGCGGCACCTATCATAGCTCAGTATTTCAACTTCTTGCATCTCGGATTTGAGGGTTATCGCGCAGTTGCTTGCGACGACCTGAAAAACGCGCGGCTTTTGAGTCGCGCTCTCGAGCGCACAGGATGGTACACCGTCCTGAGTGACATCCACAGGCGCAAAGCAGATTCCGACCTCAGTGATGATGATACGGAGGTATGTTACCAGTCCTCGCATTGCTCTATCGCTCAAACGAGGTTGTAGGCCTATCTGGAAGGACTACCGGTGGTTTCCTTCCGTTTCTCAGACAACTTTAAGGAGCAGTATCCTGAGATCGAGCAGAGATGGATCCAAATCTTACTGCGAGCCAAGGGGTGGATCGTGCCAAACTATGAGCTTCCTCCGAGCCTGGAGACAGTTCAGATTCTGCGAGTCGTGGTCAGGGAAACTTGTACAGAAGCGGTAAGATTTCATTCCATTTAAAATTTGGATAATGATACTTATTGAACATGACAGCTCATTGATCGTCTTTTCAGCGATATTGTGAGTCTCTGTAAACAATAGCTGGCATTACTGACCGAGACTTTTCCAGGTTGAGGTGACCGAAGAACTTCTTGACCGTGCTTCCTCGGCGCATGCACTTGATATCTTGGGCAAAGGAAAGATCCTCAATGTTGGTCAGTTAGAAAGTGGCTCCGGATCGCAGTCTTCTGGCACGTACGCCAAACAGTGTTAAATCGTAGAGAAGTGTATCAAGTTGTACTTTTAGCCTCATGTATATCAGAGCAAAGTCTTCTGGGCATCCCTGGAGGCAACCAAATTCGTTGATATTACATTTAACAAGTAGGACGACGATAGGATTCAAGGTGTTGCGAAAGAGAAGAGGTAAACCAACGACGTCTGCATGGTAAAGTAAGGTCAGAATGTCTGCTTAATTACGTCGCATTGCGAGGTTTTTGTCTGCATGGTGACCCCACCAACAAGTACTGTGGGAAGTCAGTGCAGTTATAATCAGTGCCATGGCAGAAGTACTGAATGTACACTATTCAGTATCCCGGACGGTATATGTACTAGTTCAGGTCCCATATCATTTCGTCAGTGACTATAAGTGCTATCACTGGATTTTACTTGAATATGGCCCTGACAATAACTTCCCCAGAGTGCCATCAACACGACACGTGATTCAGTTATTACGTAATACGAACTCCTGAGATCGGGTGTCCTTGGACAGAAATTTCACCAATAGCGTTTCATTAGCCATGGGAGGACCCAACTTGGAGGTATTCAAGTTCGGGCTATATCTTTTCGTGCCCGTTGTTGCACTTTTACACTTCGGTGACCCACAATGGTACCACGACAATGTTCTCCCGGTGAGCCTCGAGCATGCTTTCATGCGTAATTGACCAACGACGATTGCATCAGTACAAGGAACAACTGTTTCCTCGCGTTGACGAGAAAAACCGCGTAGGTCTGTCTCGCTTTGCTTTTTAGTCGTACTTTATGTGCCCTTCACAGCGTCTCCTTACCGATCAAGAAGCCATACGCAGCGAATTGACGCGAATCAAGGCGGAAAAATTAGCAAGGAAGGTTCAAAGAGATAAAGAAGCCTCGGAAGAGGTCCCATCACCACAACAGTCGCAAGGGTGGTTTAAATCATGGTGGTAAACTGACTCGTGCTATTTGTCAATGACCGACTAATAGTTGTAAATCTACATTATTTTGGAATGCGGATTTCTGTCCCATTATAATGGACCTGCCATTCTTGTTCCGCCTCAGCAGCTTGGTCCAGGATCTGAGCATATTCCGAGAGTTCGTCAAGCGAAAGTTTAACTCCGCCACAGACCACAAAAACAACAGTTTTCCTCTGCCTTTGTTCCGCAGAAAACTCTGACATCGGATCCAAGATGTGCCAGAATAATTTGTGACTGTAAGCTGGTGACATGGCTGTTGAACAGGCAAGCTCGAGTAAAAACTTGTGCTCATCTAGCCCAATCGGTAAGAGGAAGTTCATACAGCCCACAGCATGCTCACCTGCAATCTCTCGCGCCGTGAACATGGCTAATTCGTCAGGTATAGACACACATTTAACCCCGCCGGGGTGGTTTAACGCCATGTGCACAACTCCAGCTGCAGGTGAAGTCGCGCCTAATGAGGCGGCTCGCGAGGTCAATGCATTCATATAAGGGACTGCCAATTGGTATTGCTCGTTCGTCTTTATAGTATACAGTGCCTTCGGGGGTATGTTGGTTGGAAGAGACGGTATTCTAGAGCTGAAACCTTGGGTATTGAGTGAGCAAGCGTGGTAGAAGCAGTTGGATCCATGAGTCTCTAGACCGACAACCGGGACTACAAAACTAACTGAGCTCTTGCGTCATCGATGAGTCGGCTCGCAGACGAACCGTTGTCCCAAGCGACCGATCGGCACCCGACGAGAATGCCTCCAAGGAGACCGCCGCCTCCGACTGAGCAGAATATTGCGTCTGGCGAGTGGTGTAGCTGAGACTCCATTTCTTTTACCATTGTCGAGTGACCTTTCCAGAGGACTGGATCGTCATGCGATGAGAGCACGATGCTGAACGCGGATCAAGTCAAGGGATTAACCAACGCGTATGGACTCAGAGCAGCGCACGCATTGGAAATATTTTCCGCTGCTTGATACATGGCCTGCAAGGCTTCAGAATAGATTTTTCCAACCAAAACCACGTTTGCGCCTTGCTTTCGAAGCGTATCTTGTGTTTCCTTGGCTACGACGACGGGTAGATAGACGGTGCATCTGACTGCAAGTCTGCGTGCAGCGACGGCGGCGGCAAGGCCAGCGTTTCCTGACGATGCGATAAAGACATGTATATCAGATCCATACTGTGCTTTAGATTCTTGAAGTCGGAGGGAAATGCCCCGGTACTTGAACGACTGGGATGGTTGGAGGTTCTGTGGCAAGGTTTGGGCCTGATGTCGGGGGGAATTGACGCGAAACGTTACCTCTAGTTTCAGATAGGCCGAGCAACCCAGACGATCGGATATGTGGCTCGAGTAGATCAAAGGAGTTTCGATCCAGAGAGATGTCTCGGTAGCCATATTGCAGCGGAACGACCGGAGGCTGGAAGATTAAGCCAACCTAAGAACTGGTCAGGAGATGGTCCGGCGCCGAGAAAATTTCCACGACCGATTGATCACCCTGCAACACGGAGAGCCGTTGAAGGGTGAGAATGGCAGATAATGGCGTGTCTTCAGGATCCATATCTGCTATTACAAGATCAGGGGATAGATAGTTTGACCACGACATCCATATGATTAAGGTCGATTCTTCGTTGTTACCACTAGAGACAACATGAGAGCAATTGGTCGATACCGAGCCAACTTTGTTTAGTAGATTCGTGTTCGCTCACGATCCGAAATTCCGTGTGAGAAACCCGCCGACCCGGGGCTTCTGCTGCGACTCCCAACCTCGACACCAGCTCCATGTTTGCAAATCTTCCTCAGAAACTCACCGCACCTTTGGGCCTTTTGTCGGATGAAGCCAAGCTTGCATTTCGTGGTCGTCCCGAGGGCATCTCAAAGCTAATATCCACCAGGGTCAGTATCAGTGTCTATTAGCCCTTCTAATGACGTGTTGGTCATGCCTAGTCCCCACAGAACATCGCCGAGAATGACAGTTACTGGGATCAGGTTCGTCATCTCGTTCCGTGCTCCACTCCGGCGCCGACGTTTTCAGTATTTTGCGTTGTTCGACACACCCTCGGATGTATTCTCCCTCGTTTCGCCTCATGACAGTATGTATGCGCTGCGCAACCCAAATTTCATGGTGTTCACCTCGTGAATAGTTCGTCGGGCCTTGCTGGATGCGCCCGAAAACGTCGCCACCTTGATTCGAGTTCTCGCATCACGGCTATTTAACCTGGTTTCTGATCACACATTTCCTTCCACAACCGGGTCCGTGGCATCGTATGCGACCGCCTTTATGAAATCTGCTACAACAGAACGCAATACCACGAAGGAGGTGCTGAACGCCGTCCGTGTCCTTCAGCGGGTACTTCCTGTCGTCTTCGAAGTAGAGGGTGAATCGAATGCATTCGAACTGGAAGTACTGTGGAAAAAAGTAGAAGCGGACGATGATAATCAACATCCTGCCGAAGAAATGCCCCAGTTTGTGATTGAGGACGATGATGACGGAAGCGAGTCTGGTGAGACGACCAAGCCAACTTCCCAAAGTCCAGAATCTAAGCCGAAGCCGGGGAAAATACTACTGCCATCTCTCGGGGAGAAACTGTTTAGTTGTATCAACGACCTCCTATTTTGTTGTGGATTCACCCTGCCAACCAAAATACAAGTCGATCATTACAAGATCAACTATGTTATTTGGTACGCTCATCGAGTTGCTATATTAACCTACCCATGACCGACTCCATCGTAGGGAGAGAGGCGTTGGCACCACAACCGATCCTGGTCCCAGCACACAATATGATTCGAATAAAACCGAGGTTTTACGTCTGCTCCTCGTGCTACTGTCGCGTCAAATGTATGTCCCTCCCGGATCGCTGTTCAGTAAACCGTCTTTCTACACTCTTCACGTGGTCCGAAGAACTCCTCGGCGGGATGTATTGACCTTGCTGTGCTCTTTACTCAACACAGTCATAAACTCCTCGAAAACGACCAATGTTAGCATCGCAAGCATGGCAGGCAAGGTTCCTTATAATCATCTTGTGTTTAAGGGGGAGGACTCCAGGACTGCTCTCGTTGGGATGTGTTTGCAAGTCCTCTGTATTCTGCTCGACTTTCAGAGTGGTCCTGCTCGCGATGCATCAACAGGGGTAGGGGACGCTCTGACGTTTGCTCCCACGAGCAAAACAAACGCGTTTCGATATTTCATGGCAAAGTTGGCAAGTCATCGTTTATCAATATGTGGAAAGCAGTCTGACTTGGGATCAAGCATCGAACACATGACTTTGCTTTCATACTAGATGGCATCGTCAATTACTTGGAACAACAACTTGCCGTCGCAAACAACTTATTCCCGGGCTCTAGAAAGTCTGTACCTTATGTTCCGGAGATCAGTACGTGTTTGTTCCGTTACAGTGCGACAAATATCCTCATCACTCTTAGTTATTCTATTCTGGAAAATGATTGAATTGAACAAGGTCAGAATCGTAGAGATTTACTCGCATTCGCTCGTTGATTAATTTTCAGAAATTCCGTGCATATCTTTTGGACTCCGACAAAGCGACAGACGTGTTGGCATACCTTTTATGCTATGGTCTAGATATCAAAGACAAGCCTCGTAAGTCTCCGAAAATGCCATCGTCTTGTCGGACTCGTGGTCATGATGCTGCCTAGAACAACATGGTCTCTGTCGTGCATTGACCTACATCATTCAGACCTTATCAGCCGAACCCGCGTTTGGTATCAAGCTTTTGAATCCTATCAAGGCACCGATACCTGCGAAATGGACGACGCCAGGAACAGCTGCCGATTTCATGGTTACAGTGCGTTGTTTCTACGCAGGGATCTTGCATCCTCTGAACTACTGCAGGCAATATATTCAATGATAGCCACGACTTCTGGAACACTCAATTCCTTATACCCTGCCCTTATTATTGCACTGTCGAACGTTGCACCGTACTTTAAGAACCTTTCGGTCATCTCATCGACACGGCTTGTCCAGATGTTCAAGTCATTTTCGAACCCACGGTTTCTCCTCTCAGACGAGAGCCATCCCAGGCTACTATTTTTCATGTACGTATTGTTCTGGCCTAACTAAATTCCTTCGCTCATGAGGTTAGGCTTGAGGTGTTTAACTCGGTGATATTTCATCACCTGCCGGACAACCCCAACTTATTATACGGGATCCTCACTGCACACAAAATATTCCAGGAACTTGGCACCTTTACCCTAGCAAGAGGACTACACGAGATCAAGCGTGTCGAGCTTGCCAGGGAGGAGCAAGTGGCGTTGGAGCGAAGCAAGAAGACGCTGGATCGCCAGGAGGACGACCTAGAGAATGGAGATCCACATGCAGAAAAAATTCGATTGCTGCAGCAACAAGACAGCGTTTTAGAACGGGAAGCAGAATCGTCGCACGATCCGATCGTGGAGAATCATGTAGAGCCTGCCGTCTCTGATTCTAGCCCGCCGCAACATCCTGTGAATACACCTGGTACTCCGACCTCGACCTCTGAAAAGGCCCGGGGGAAAATGAGGGAAATGAGCTCGCTCTCGTTGGATACGAACAATAGCGCTGAGAGAATTGCAAGTGCCGGGATAGGGCGGAACGGTTTTGTGCCCACCCAGGAATGGGTGCGTCCGTTTGCGGGGAGAAGCACCATGTACTAATTTATTTATTTTTTGCCAAAAGGTGACTTCATGGCAGCAGGGGTAAGAGTTGACTTTCTTTTCGTCTTCGTCGATAATTGCTAAGAGAATGCCGTACAGCCTTCCTCTGGACACGGTCATGTTGGTCATTTCAGAGCTTCTTCCCAAGGTTCAGAATCTCCAAGCGGGTCGACAAAAAGTAAATG
>JBBPKM010000344.1:0-16032 GCA_038089255.1 Austroboletus rostrupii
CAGCGCCCTCGCGCCGCCCTCCCCCCGCCACCTCGACAAGGCCTCCCGCATACTCGGCATCGCCCACAGGAACTCCATGGAGCCCATCCCCGCCTCGAACAGAAACTCGGTCCTCTCCACCCGCTCCGCTCCAAACTCCCCCACCCAGCACGCGCCCACCCTCCCCCTCACCTCCCTCTACCTCGTCTCCGGTCTCCCAAAGAGCCCCCATACCTGGACCCTTGCCGATCCCGATGCCGTTCTTGGCCTCCATCATTCAGAGGGTGCAGTCGCCCGCTGGTGGAGACCAGAGGTCCTTGGCAGCACCGTTTCCCCCGGCGCTGGCGGTGGAAAGAAGAAGAAGAAGAACGTAAAGGGCGAGTCCGCCGAAGTCCTCAAAGGCGCTGGCGCCCTTTCAAAGGCAGAGGTCGGCAAGATGCTCTCCAAGGCTCTCAAGGTTGCTCTTTCCTCTCCTCCTCTTATCCTTCCTCACCTTCCTCTTTAGCTTTCTTTTACCCGCGAGGTTGAGATCATCGCATCCACCCTTCAACCCGCTAGCACCATACATTCCTTCACCTTCACCCTCCCCGCTCCTTCTACTCCCCTTGCCCCTGCTCCCTCCGACATTGGTTTGCTCAGAGGCTCCGTTCTCACCGCCGATCGCTCCTCCGCCGCGCCTACCTTCACTTTTCCCTACAGCGACGATCCCTTTGCCAACGCCCGCCCTTCTTCCGCCTTTCTCGGCCCCCCCTCCGTACTTGCTCCACCGTCCGCCCCGCCATCTCCTTTGTATGAAAAACAGTCCGCTACTGGTGTCGGTGGTGCCGGCACGGTCACCTACCATGGTGTGTGCTTGACTGTTTGGAGTCATGCCGATGCCGAGAGGAGCGCCGCCATTCGAAGAACTCTCGAGGCTGGTCGCGTCAGAAAGGAGAGCGCTCAATCTCTGGTCGCTTCCCGTCTCAAGGTTCTCCGCTCTTCCGTCGGCCATACATCAGCAGCCAATGGCTCTGCTGAACCCAGTCGCCGTGTTGGGAAGCGTGGTGCACGCGGCCCCTGGTCTGGCACAGACGGTGAGACCGACGGTGAAGGTGCAGAGACCGATGCCGGCGCGATCAGCGAGAGTGACTTTGACGTCGCGAGTACCGTTGGTGGCCATGGCCCTGGCGAGAGTACCCTCTTCCTCCCAGGTGATACCGTCTTTTGGCTTCCGTATGCATTGTGTCAGTCCCTTCATTCAGAATCATGTCATCGACCTGACTGATCCGATTTGACACAGCTCTTGTCTCTCGTCACCCCATATATGACCTCATGAGGGACTATCTTACTCTTTCCTGGGCTCGCTTCTCCAAGGATGTTCAATCACACACGCTGCAAATCTCGAAAATCCTCGCGCATCCAGCCCCACGTGCCGGCGAGCTCATCAAACTCGATGCGTCCCTGGCTCCTCTCGCTGGCCGTTCACCGAACGGTGCATCCGGAAGCAATAATAACGAGGACACTAGTCTCGAAGTCATCGCCAGGTTCCCTGGAGGTCTTGACTTCGGTAGGGGATTGGTGGACATCAACTTCACCATGTGGCCGTTATTCAAATGTTTGAATATTGACAACGTGTTGACTGCGTGCGAGGTATGTACTCCAGCTTATTTCCGTTGCCCAGGTTCACCCTGAGCATATCTCCCAAGATTGCGTTAGCTCCCACTGGGCGTGTCCTATTCTTCTCTCGATACCCTGCCATGCTCGGCGTAAGTAGTCAGATTCTCTTATCGTGGTTCCCAACTCTATCTTTGTTACAGATTGCCGTCTCTACCATCAAATATCTCGTCGAATTGCGTGGCTGGAGCGGCATTGCTTTACCTGCGGTTCACGCACGTGATGCGAAAATCTATATTGACGACCCTGGTCCCTGGATACTAGGCTTGGCGACGGAGGCGAGGTACAGCGTGCGGCCTGCGCCAGAAGTTTGTGTTATTGACTTGTAAGTCGCTCTGCATCCATTTGTCGAGTTTTTCACACAATCGGGTTACCCTGCATAGGGACATCAATTACTTGAGTTGCCCTTCGCCACCTCCTGGCATCGTGTCTGTCAAGCAGCAGCGAGAAAAATATAGACAGCGGTTGCTTGCTGCTTTTGAGCCTCATTATCATCCAGACCACAGCGTCCCTTCGTAAGTTCCGTTTGGCAATTATTCTACGCGGCCATCTGATGATGCTACCCTGGTGATAGCGAATTCAAGGAAGCTTTCCCTGCAGGCCGGTTTCGCCCCGTGTGCAAAGTGCAAGCAAAGAGGGGCGGTGAGATGGCTGCCGTTGCCGACACCATTAAAGCACCCGAGTGGTGGCATTCCACGCGCATCATTCAAACGTTTGATGGCGTGTTGGAGGACAAGGTAGTGATCTTATCGGGAGCGGGTTCCAGCATTATGCTAATGTACTCGCAGTTTAGGAAACCTTCTCTTCTTAAACGGCTTTCTTCCTTTGGTATCGTTCGCCGTCTGCCACAATTGACCGTGGCAGAGCAGCTCATTCAACTGTCCATCCGCAAGCGTGCCACCGCTTTTGTTGATGCACGAGATGATCTTGAGACCAAGATTGGTCGTTTGTCTCGCCGTCTCAATTTTCTCATGACCGAGGCCGATTTATGGAGAGACAAATTTGTCACGTTTGAACAGTACGCTGAGAAGCTGAGTGCAGAAGCAGAACAATTGAGGGGCAAGATCGGCAAAGAGCAAAGGGAAACCAAGAGGTTGAGCGGACTCGTCACATTGACGGCTGCGGAAAAAGCCAAGCTGCAGACCCGTAAGTGATCGTCGATAACATTCTAAATACCGTCGATGAAGAGAATGCCTTCAGGACTGGTTGACACCGAACGAGCACACAAAGACGCACTCATCGAGTTGGAGAGGATGCGAGAGACGATGGAACGCATGGAACAGGAGCGTGCAGAAATGGTTGCGGAAGTGGAAGCACAGATCGAACGTGCTCTCGCATCTATGGCTGTCGACGTCGACGAATCTGACTATGGTGGAGAACTCTCTTCCCGCCCTGGTTCGCGCATGTCTATTTCCGCAAGGTCAGCCAGCGGGACGCGTTCTAGGCGGACTAGTGATGCTGTCAAGAATGGAAATGGATCTCCGGAAACCAATGGATCTCGGCTGCGCAGCTTTGGTACAGAGTCAACTCTTGCCGAAGCATACGAACGTGACGTGGATGATACGTTGGTCGCCAACAAATCTGAGCGAGAGACCGAAACTATTACGGAGGAGGAAGAGCCTGAGGTGTCCACGACGAAGAAGAAGAGGTTCTCAGCGACGCAGAGTGAAGTCGCACAAGATGGCATGATAGCCGTGGATGAAGGTATCAGTGAACGTAGTGATAAGATCGCACAGAAGGTCTTGCAGATCCAGCAAAAGGTCGGTGAACCTTGATTCTTTCTTTTTTTTTCCATATGTTGATTCGCTTCACCGGGTAGCTCGAAACAGCGTTGGCATCGGAGACCATCCAAGACCGGAAAAAGAGGTCTGCAGGATACAGGAGCGCCGGATCTGATTATGCTACTGATGAACGTGCCGATGAGAGCTCAGATGCTGCTATGCCTGTGCGCTCGCGTCAAGCACGAGGTATCAGACTCGTGAATCCTCCTACGAAGGTCAAGCGTAGGGAACGTAGTGATACAGCGTCTACCAATCGAACTGGCACCGGCACGATCACCCGCCATTCCATGGATTCTGTCACTTCGGCAACTCCGCGACATTCGTCCACCCCAAACAATGGTTCGCCGATCCTGCCAAGGGAGCACAAGAATCTAGAGTCGGATACAGACGCTGATCCTCTCACGCCAACCATGGAGACGTCTCATACGGTAGTACGACCACCCCTCCGAAAAGTTGCATCTGGAGCTTCCTTGACGGCTCTCTCCCCTGCGGCATCGACGACTGCGCCAACGACCCCTGCCTTGACACCAACGATAACCACTACTACCGACGAGTCCGACACCGACTTTCAGAGCGCCTGCTCTGCAAGCCCACGTGACAGTTATGGCAGCTTTGAGAGTAAGAAGGCAATGCGCCATGACTCTGATGATTCTGGAACATCCACCGATCAGGACTATAACACGGAGAAGAGGCATGTGACGGAATATACCAACTTGCCTGTAAGGACACGACTCTCCAGTACAGCAACTGCGACGCCACAGGCCAGTCCAAGTCTGTCCGACGTTGCCCCGCCTAACGGGCGCAGCTTTTCGGCACGTTTGCGTCAGGTCACCGACTAGTGTGTCTCCCAGGAAGATACCCCATTCGTCACACCTACATTATTATATCATCACCATAGGAATTCGCTAACCCTCCAGTCCTTTTCTCATTCCCTTCGCTACGCTTTTTTTTCTATTGCACTCGTCGTTGTTTATAGGTCATCTACATGTTCAGTTCATGCATATATTACATTTACGTGGGCGCAGTACTATGAATGCGTCATGACACCCTGCGATCTATGTATCTAGTCCATTCTCCGTCTGTTATTGAACGCTTTCACTACCGACGCAATTTGTGTGAAAAACCACGCTTGCGCGCTCTTGTCAGGTATCAGTACAAACTTGTCCTGATCTTTGCCCGATTTGTGAGAAAATCGGATCCCATTGTCCTCGGTAGTGACACCCTGTACCATGGTCAGAGGTAGGTCCCACTCCAAGCGCAGCTTCTTGGACGAAAACGAGAGTACCCTCGCAGAAGTCAACAAGACGACGTTGTCGCCGCCTGCGTGGTCTGCTCAACATGCTCAACTTCTATGGCGTATACCGGCCGAGACACATACCGATATGGGCGACATAATATTCGTTCCGGTAAGTACCTTGTTCCAAATCTCTCATCCAATATTGGCCGAGTGCCTCGCGACTGGAGAACGGCTGGAATTGTTATTCTCATCAAAAAAAAAAGCTGAATCGAAATCATAATTGTTATACACACCACCAATACGCCATCCGGAGGAACTTGCCTTGGCTAGAAGGAATGTAGATAAGGCTTAGAGACAGACAGCACACAACCTTCACACTCACCGGCCTAACGCGATCTCTTTCCGGCTTATCAAATACGGTCGTCGTGTTCCTTATTCCTACCGCAACATCAACGATCATAAAAATGTCCAATCAGCAAAAGAGCTACCTTCAGACACGTTGGAGGCGAGATCAAACACCCCGACTGCAGGTTTGGTGAGTGCACTTTAACCATGTGTGAGATTGAGTACAAGTCACAAAGAAACCTGAAATACGCACCCAACCAAGCCTTTGCCTATGCCTTTGAAAAATCCAATAGCACCTTCGGTCTCTGCTCCTTGAATGGGCTTTGTCTAGGGTTTTATGAGTATCATTGTTAAGTAGTCGTTCCCACTGCATACCACGATGCCTTCCATTGCGCTGACGACACTAGTGGCGAGTGCTTCACCACCTGCAGTGACGCCGTAACTAACATGAGGTGAATACGAAGCCAGTGAATAAAATACGACTCCCTACATTGCATGACGAGGTCGATTGCGACGTTGTGATAGTCTTCGTTGTGCCTGGTATTCCGCATCAAACGTTGCCGCGGACAAGCCTAGAACCGAGTCAGAAGGTTCTTCGGACAGAAGTCGACATTTTGACCTTTGCCCAGGCTGCTCGTGAACTTAGTAAAGCTATCCGATAGACCAAATACTGTCTTCTTGACAAAACTAGCAGCACCCTTTGCTATCCCGATACCTAATTCCTTGTTTCCGTGCATGACAACGCCATGGTATGGTGCATAAAAGATGTCCGCAACCCCAGAGCTCACATTCGTAAAGAGACCGACGGGATTTCCAATGAAGTCGGCGGAGCCGAGAATACGGTACAGTTGTCGAAGTACATCTTGACGGTAGTGGTATGTGATTCGGTTTTGCAGTTCAGGTAACGTCAAACGCATATCTGTGATGGCCAGGGCATTCAGTTCAAGAGGTGCGTCATTGACATTGCCGAGCGTCATGGTTAGGGCGTTCACGACCACTGCAAGGGGATTCCGAATGCTTAACCTGTTTTCATCCACGTGAAAATTGCAAAGTAGCATCATCATATACACTTACTTTTCTTCCCCAGTGACCCTTTCAGTCCTCATGAAAGAGAGAGTCAACTGGATAGGGTGTAGTTGCAGCACCTCAAAGTACACGTCTCGCCCGGGAGCAGTGGGCTGTGGATCAGGAATCGTGTCCGGGTGTTGTATCAACATACTTGAGGAGATGAGCATGACCAAATAATATCATGTAATCAACCTACTCTTCTGTATTCTCCTCCCATGAGGTACCTTTGACCTGCGTGAGATCGTAGATGGCAAAGAGGAAATCTTCGTCTGCTTCGATTGTCATGGCCTGGAGCAAAATTGAACAGTACTTGACGAAAAGCACACCATGCTCTACAAAGCCTGTGAAAAAAAAAAAAATCCAGCTCAATGTCTTCCTCACCTTGGTCCTTGAGCCAAACAACAGAGGCTTGGATCGTTGGCGGAAAGGCTGCCGTTCCACTAGCCTCCTTGGAAACAGGGGTGGGTTGAACAAGGACAGGATATAATGCATCGTGAAGTTGGTTGTCAACCTGAAGAGATCCACAGTGCAAGGTAACCGCCTGTGAAACAGGAGAATTGCTGTATTCGAAGCGTAAGGATTCTATCGAGGCATATACCACCTCATTCATCTTGCGATTTATGAGGGATATTCCTATTCCTGCGAGATCGACCTCGATCTTCAGAGTAGGCGCTGTGTCCTCCGAAATTGCTTCAAAGGCCTCAATACTTCCCAGGGTGTCGGATCGGGAGAGTGAGCCAGTAGGGGATCGGTGTTTAGGCTTGTAGAGACTATGCTCTGCAACATAAGGAGTAATCCGTAACACTTGTTTATGGTGGTCTGCCCGTACGTCCAGTGACACAGCACGCGTGCGTTGCCGATCCTAGGGTTGATGGTCAGCAACAAGCAAAATAAGATAAAATACAAATGAACCTGGAATCTGAACGGCATAAGAACACCGATTTCCATGATATCAATCACACGGCGTGCATCGTTAATCATTAACATGAGCTTTTTCTCCCTCGCGGCAGGTTGGTCCCAAGCATATTGCATAACTGAATGAGGGGAGAGCTTGTACCGAGGGATGCTTGATTTCAGTGCCTCTATTTCATTGCGACCTGAGTCCTGAGTACGATTGATTGTTATTTTAACAGTGGAGTAGAATCGAGAAAACAAATTCACCCATTGAAAAACAGAGACATTATAACCACTTTCGTTTTCGAGTTCAAAAGGCCATCCATCTGCTTTGTTAATGGTGACAAAAATAGTAGAGCCGTCAATTTTGACATCTATTGTGACAGCACCCGCTTGGTCGTCGTCGGATGTCCCGGGAACTCGAAGATGAACAACTCCAATGTCCTGAATATTGACAGGAGACGACCTAGTGGTTTCATTCAGAATCGCGAGCAATTTTTGCTTCTGTTTACTCACCACCGCGCGTTGAGACCGGTATACGCAATCGTAAGAAGTTTTTCTTCCCCTGCTTGCATCATTTGCAACGACATACGTTCCCCCGAATCCAACACTGCCCGTCCGCGCGGTAATCCCTTGTATTCACGGAATTGTATTGGACAAGGGAGGTCGTTCTTCAACATAAACCTTGGGGAAATTGTAATCACTTTGGTAAGCTTATACTTTCCCAGTCCTTCCGTCCACGATAATCCGAAATGATATTCCTCGTTCTTTTGTTTCACGGATGGGATTACCATCTCAGTATCAGCCGCTGAAGCTTCAAGGCTGAATACCTTCAAACGTCATGGAAACGTCAGTGTTCATGCATATTCAGCACACGAAAGTGCCGTACACTCGACCAGCTGGATTCCCCGACCTTGAAGATAAACGCATGGGCATTGGTTTGGGGATGAGAAAGCACTATCTACGGCATGAACGAGCAACTCCGGGGTAAGTAAGTGTCAGAACTTACAGAAAGGCGTCGGCGTCATGAGGACATCTACAATATGAATGAGTAGTGGTATCATCTTGTTGTGATGTTCACATACCTGGTCGATCATCGCCAGCAACGTCCTGTGGAGCAGTTGCGCGATTTGATCGAGCTGTCTTTATAGCGAAAGGCATCCCTGACTTATTCACAACAAGATATGGGCAGTAAATCTGGACCTTGAACGCTCCGCCAGAATCAGGATATCGGCTCGACGTACATAAGATCGAGATATCTGGAAGAACCAGCAAATTACTTACACATAATTGAGGCTCAAGTGAAGTTTGCGATTGCTGTCGTCACGAAGCGACAGCCGTGGCTCAATATTGAGGTCAGAGTGGCGGTCTAGGTTAATAATGGCGAAATCGCTTGGCTTGAAGACTGCACAAATTATTGATTCCGCACACCACAGAAGCCCAGTGTACTCACCCGTGTCTTGTACCTCTACATTTAGCAAAACTAAATGGTCTAGTTCCACTGAGTGTACTGGCATCACACCACCCTTCCGTAGGTAGCTTTTCCAATTTTGGTCGGCGTTCTTGTCGTATATGCGGTATTGGAGATTGTAAGGTAACAGGTTTTCCAGCTCAATCGGAGCACGAAGTTTTAGTCTGATTTTGGGCGACTTCCTACGAGTATGGTCTAGGTGATATCTGGCAGCATGGGATAAGACTTACCTGGAAGCGACAGGGTCGTTGACGTCTGATTGTACCCATGCCTGAAAGCGGAACGGAGCCTCTCGTTGATCGTTGTGGGGACAGTTAATGGAAAGAGATTTTTTAGAGATTAGATCTTCGAATCGCAGAGATGAACACCATCGATAGCCAAAACCCTCTGTAATGCCGTTTGGTAAGCTTCAGTATGCGTCATGAACGTTATACTTACGATCTGGTTGAAGTTTAACTCTGTTCTGTGTGACAGCTTCGATGGGTAGGGCATAGTCCTGGCTAGGAGCTTCATGATTGTGAGTACGACAACTGAGGAGCGTCAACCGAGGACCGACCAATCTTCTCCAACGAATAGACAGGATGCCCAGTGTGATCCACTAGCATGAGTTCCAAAGGGTAGAAGGTTAGGTTTTCCACCAAGTAAGTCGAACGCAAAGTCACTATTTTAACGTTGTCTTCCAGTGTTACGGCACACAGCAGGCGGTCAGTGTACTTCTCCACGCGAGGCCGAAGTGAGAAGGTGAATTCTCCCTCCTTGTCAACGGGGATTCCTCGGAGGGGTTCCCAGCGTTTACCAACCACTTGAACACCGATGTTGTGCTGCTCAGACGCTGAAACATGCTTAAGTGAAAATTGGTAAGCACACAACTACAAATGATTATTCGTTGAAATTACTTCTCGCATCTTCCTCCAATCATCAAATCGCCAGTCGATAGTCTGTTCATGATTAAGTTTGACCACATTACTCTCTTGCATCACATCGCTGGCATCATTATCTGACCAGACAAAAATTGGAGAACCCGTGCGATTCCGAATGCGATACGGTGCATAGCTCCCGCGGTCCTTTTGTAAAACCTGTTCTCGTTCTCTCCCCCACATGTTGACGGAGGTGATTGCAAGCTCGGCAAAGGTAGTGCTGAGGTTGAGGTCCAAACGCTCGCGGGCAGTCATAGAAACCTTCAAAGCGTTCGGAGCTTGGTCCTTGCTCAGCTATGGAAGTTACAGTCAAGGCAAGCTGATCGCACGCACAGTCGATCGATCTTACCAGCAGAGTAAACTTCCAAGGATCAATCACTGAGAAAAAATATCGACCGTTTGCTGAATTAGGAATGGATAAGAGCGTACAAGGTTCCCAGTGTGAATTTGTGAGATTCCAGTAATTGATCTGTGTCTCTAGCACCGCTGATGCATGGAGCTATATCATCCATGTCAATTTTATTTTTAGGAAACTGATCTAGCTAAGGAAGCTCACCTCCGACGACCAGTCCTTGGCCATCAGAACAAATGGTTTCACATTGAGCTGGAGCATAGGCTGTTCGTGTAGATCACCGATTAAGATCAATCTGAAACCATCAATGCTGCCCTTCATCTGCGAAACCATGATTGCACGGTTTACACGTGAGTGGACTACCAATTCATACCTGTTCTTTTGACGTGACGAAATGCGCCTTCGCAAGTCCGCGTGGCATAGCCCTCGTAGATGACGCGGGCAAGGTAGTTCGAGCTTGCACGTTCGAAGGTTGCTTCCCATCGAGTGAGGTATCTCGTTGTGATCTGGAATACAGATCGATAGCTTTTGTAGCAATCGTAGTGATCAAAGAAATATCACGGTAGGATGCCCTGAAGACTATCTCTGTTGATGAACTTTCCATTGATATGTTTTGTTCTGGTTCAGAGGCCTGATTGTCGAGGGAAAATGACAAATCGATGTCGTCCAAGAAGCGTACAGTATCTAATTCTGCCCCCATCCGCATCAGTGACATTCCTAGCCGGTCTACACCTACTGTCAAGACGCCCTAGTCACAGTCAGTACTTCACTTGGTGATTACGTTCAAATGCTCCCTACCTGTTGAGATATCAATACCTGATTTATGCAAAGTCTTATGGCCTGGGAGAAGGTATCGGCGTCATTCTCGAGTACACTGATGGAAACATCATGGAATTCGAGCCGAAAGTTTGTGGTGGTAGGTGGCATCGGATGTTCCCTTCTGAGGTCTCTTTCACTGGCTTTATCAGAAACCCTTGGATTCGGAGGAACGCTGGTGAAAAACGACAGCAGCGAGAAGATCGGCTCGATGGAAAAGATGATGTGTGGAGCGTCGACTGTCATAATGACAAGGACTGATGAACCAGACGAAGTATAGAGGACCATGAACTGGTTTCGTTCATGATCAGCGGCAGGAACAATTTCCCTGAATTTGGATCCGCCAGGTCGAATATTGTTCATCGTGAAGGATCGCAACACCAACTGAGCCTCAGAAGCCCCGTTGGATGTTACTTTAGAACGCAGGTTGACATCATTTAGTGCAAAGCGTGCAATTCCATGATCACTAAGATTTGCCTCAGTGGTTGCCCCCCTGTCATACAGATGCAGTCTGACGGCGGCTATAGATGCCACCAAGTCAATGGTAGTCCAGGGACGATCTCTGCTGGGAGTAGAAGAGAGGCGAATCTCAGGTTCTAGATTGACGGTAGATGCTTGTGCTTCCGGAGTAGCCGAGGAATGTTTTCCAACATCTGAGGCAGGCATTTCCATGGGATCAGGACTGTCTCCCGAAGCATCAGTAACAACTCGCGGAATTGACTGAGATAATCCGACGAGAATTTCGTATTGTATTTGGGTGAGGTAGAGTTTTATATCAGATATTCTCAAGCGAACCTGTCATCAGGGGTGAGTAGCACTCTTATATCAGAATGTTGCGACACACTTGAGTATCCGGGGTCTGATCGTCCAGCCCACGGTCGATGTCTGCACGCTGGTAAATGTCTCCGATGATGTTAATGTCATCCACAATCTTGAGCGTGGACGGTTTGCCGTCGCAATATAGGTCCGAAACAAGTTGTAGACCATTCAGACTTGCCGAAATACTAGAGGTATTCCCATCAAAAGAGTTGCTCGCAGAAACTTCGCCGAGGCGCATCGTTACGATATCCGGGAGGCATGCTGGGTCAGGAGGAAAAACGACGATGGGTGTCTTCACAGAGATTTCGAACTGCATACGTTCGATTTCAGAAGCCCGTTGGACGGCTGCATCCCGAGCTGTATCATACAAGATCTTGAGCTTCGCGAGTTTTGTGGAGAATAAATAAATGTCGTGGAAGGGCTGCTCAAGGAAATGCACTTTAACAGAACCCGCCGCCAAGAAAACAGACGACTTGATGCCGTTATAATTCTCGTCCTCGGGATCATATGTCTGGTATCTGAACTCAGCAAAGTTACTTCCTTCGATGGACAAGATTTGCTTAAACTCCTCCAGGCAAACATCCACGCAGCGATCATCGCTCAGGGCTAGACTCCCCAAGCGACCAGTGATGCACATAGCGTTCGATCTCAAAACCATGAGGACAGAAGCTGTGGAGAGCGAGAGTGTTGCCAAATTGGTAAGGTTGTTGACCAACACAACTGGATGTAAAAAGGTAAGTAAAGAAGTCTTGTAGTTGCATTTGTCGCTACTTGCCACGAATGCTGTCTAGTTTCACGGATACACGGGTAGTTCCGATGGACCGAGATTGTGCATCCGTGATGTCCGCAGGTTCCGAGTCCTCGACAGACACAGGGACACCTTGTGGAACGAATGTGCTAATTAGGAAGTCATAAAGAGAAATGACAGGTTCTGGTGCGGCATTGAAAATAAACGTCGATAGCCGGATGTCAACGTTCTGCTCAATATTGTCGTGGAGTGTGAAAAAATCAGGGGAATTCGTCTGGACGCGCAGAAACGAGACTGAGACAAGATCCTCGTCACCACCATTATCCGTACCATCTGATGAAATGAGTCGGATGGGATCCTTGTTAGCCTGCACAACATCCATAATCAAAGCTCTTTGCATATAGTCAGCCAGTACCTAAGCTTGCCGTTCTTGGCTCACCTGAGATTGACATCCACAGCCAGAGAGTATTTAAGCAGCACCAATCCAAGCCGAAAGTACTGAAGGGTGACATGTCCAAGCGACTTCTCGCCCCGATCTGGACTTGACCGTGAAATTGAAGCACGTAAATCGTCGACCGCGAAGTCAAATTCAAAAATGTGCTGCTGAAGCTCCGGATTCTGAAACGAGTCAATGATGCTCAGGGAAATTTTGACATATAATACCTCGGAAACGCCATCACTCGCTTCAAAAAATATATCGTCGCGGTTATTGGATGCATGATCAGATTGGCTATCGTCCACATTGTACTCTAACGCCGTGGGCGAGAATAACCCTGCAGATAATGGCAAGGCTATAGATTTTGTGTCAATAAGCGGCGAAGACTTTGGCTTGTACCCCCTTTGCGCTTCCTCGCCAAATCGTGGAATTGTGACGTCAATTAACCGCATAAGCGTCTTATACTTTGTGTCTGACAGATTGACATGTAAACTTGGCAACTTCCCAGAGATTTTGAACCGGGCGAGGCTGAGAACACTTGGAACAATCGAGTTCTGCACTTGAAGATCAATGTTAGTACGTTCCAACAAGTGCAAGTGATTGCCACTTTTCGACGCCAAAGCGTCGCGACATGCTTGTAGGTTAGCGCCTATGATGAACTACGACTGATGAACACGAGTATGTGCAGTTCAAAAAGAGCAAATTACCTGCGCTGCTTCGAGTTTAAGCATCACCTTGTCGTACATCAATGATTCTAAGCGCTTATAGTCGGCTTCGTTGTATTGTTGATTCCTTTTTGCTTGAAGCTCGCGCATGGCGTTCTTATCAGCGAGGTCGCTCTCTACAGCAATATGCCCTGCGTCGATGATCAAGTGCCCCCCGTCAAAGGAGGTGATGCTGGGAAGGATCAGAGGATATTGGAACAACACTGATGAAATGCATACTCCTCCGGAATTATAATGACAGGTGCGTTCATGTCTACCTGCAGATCAATCGTTTTGTGGGACTGCAACGCATACTCGAAACCAGCCCGAGTCTCCTTTCGTAAACCCTCCAGTGTCTGGCTGGCAACGCTCTGATAATGGTCAGCTTGCAAATTCGAACATATACTCAATTTACTCACGAGTAAGGCTTCTACGGACTCCAACTGGCTCTCTGGGGGCCTCAAAAACTCTGCGATCGCTTCAACGTACCCTCGGTGATATATAACTTCCATGTGACGCATCCGAGCTGTAAGAGCACTGTCTGCCCGCTTATGGAGCGGATTGCTCTCGAATTTAAGATAAAAGAAGGGTTCGTCGAATTCTGCTTGCTTTCCTTGCCTGACCTGTTGGGCTATAGAATTTTTGACTTGTACAATTTGAGGGTGAAGAGTGTTCTCGGTGGTCCCATCGAACACACTCAATCCTCCAAGTGAGACGGACGTTTCGAAACTGTCTGGTCTTTGGATAAAATCAGCACGAAATGATTCGAACACCATAGATACAACATCCAGAGTCGCCGCTCTTGAATGATTCTTCAATGCAAAGGATCCCTTCTTTAACTCAGCCACCACCCGCAACTTGACAGCATCCCGCGGTGTTTCAAAAGAAGCAGCTATAGCAGATTTTTCGTCGTAATCGAGAACCTCGTAAAGTTCCTTCCGTTGCTCCTCAGTCATTGGACCGCCGAAGGCTGTATCCTCCTTGGAAATATCGGAAGTTGCAGAACTCCATAACCAAGACGACCAACTGCGTGCTTGTTGCTGTGCACGCTCTTCCTCAAGTTTTTTCCGTTGGCCAATGTCCTTACGCAGACGAGACCGCGCGATGGACCTGTAGAAGCGAATATCTTCGTATGAGAGCTTGCGCTCTAATGCCGTAAGTGTGACAACCTCCTAATCCCGAATCATTGAATACGAAGTCGACTCATCGACAGGTTTACGTACCTGTTCTCGAAGAGTTTTCATGGTTTTTCTTTCAAAGAGCTCAACATATTTGTTTCGATCGTCACGACGTTCTGCAAAGTAGGCCCAAGTCCATTTGCGTCGTCGTTCATGCACGCTGTTCAATATGGCTGAACCTGCAAATTTCAGACGAGCCCTGGCCAGATTTGTCACGAACTCTTCATCACTTGGTCGAAATTTGTGGTACTGCAAACTTCAGTAGTCTGCGATGCCACGCCCAAATATCAAACTCACCTGATGTTGACGGACATAATAGTGATACATATCTACGAGAGAAATTACGTCCCGGTACTGATTGTCATCCAATGCTACGGCAATTTCTTCAAAATTCAAGTGCATATCAAACTGCGGTGTCTTGTCGTCTACTTTATGGTTCACGACAATCTCCAGAATTTTCGTCAGGCCATACTTCAATCCATTCATCGCATTACTCACTCTACCCTGCCCGGACACGGGACTAAGGATAAACTGATGAGTTGAACTTTGGTCATCAAGGGAAATCTGCCAAGAGTTATGAATTTTGATAATGGATATGAACGATGGCATACCATATCCATAAACTTTTTCGTGGCTTCGTGTGGGGGCAAGCCAGCCATGCTAGGAGAATCTGTATCAAAATAGACGGCTAAGGATAGCAAACTGGACAACTATGTAGTATATGGATTGAGAAACGGGGTGGGGCCTTTTGGAGGCCACGTACTTTATGAATTGCGCCAACGGTACTTTCGATAAATGCTGGTTGCCAACGTTCGTCGACGGAACGAATGCTGAAGCCCGCAAGCGTGATCCCCGCGGCGAAGGGACGCTAAAAAAAAATGTGTATCAAGGGTAATTGTCCAACGATGACACTTACACCAGGAACGCTCAACTTGTCCTCATATCTCAGATGGATGTTTTTCACCGTCACTTGAAGATTGTTAATTATCTTGGCAACCAAAGAAGACCATAAACCCTGTGATTGAGGAGAACTATCTGTGATACATGAGGTTTTACTTGGAATTGAAGGAAGGAATTACAGACCGGAGGAAAGATCTTCCTGGCCACGTACTCGGAGCAACTCAGCATTCTCGAGGCGCTCCTGCTTAGTAGCTTGAGCCCTGCTTTCCTCCTCTTCGGGATCAATGTCAGCCTGTTGGGGGACTACGAGGAGGTAGACATCTTCGATGAGTATTTCCACAGGGCGATTGCCCAAGTTCATCCAATAGAGGGAAAGAGTGAACGTTCCAAGATGGCCTAGAAACAAGAATTGGCGAGGATCGAGGGACAGCCAAAGTGCGGACCTTCGAGTACATCCACGGGAAGTCTAAACTTGTCGAGAGCACCTCTCTTGAGGCGTAGGTTGCGCAACATGAGCTGGCCTGTAAAAAAACGCAAGGTTTGTAAAGCGACACAATGATAGAACGTGAAAGCGACCTTGTGCAATGCCATAATTGACCTGGTTCATGTCGAGATTCTCGACATACGGTGCGAGAATCCTCTTGAAGAGCTGATCCGGGGAGAGAGCAATGAGCGGAGAAAGGGTTGCGAGGACAGGAAGATGCGCACGACATTCAAGACTTCCTTGCCTGGAT
>JBBPKM010000345.1:0-16009 GCA_038089255.1 Austroboletus rostrupii
GTCACGTGCACATGTACATCTCTGGGGGCAGTTCCGGTGTGCGCTGAACAGCCGACTTCCGGTCAGCGATGTCGCCGCTGCCCCGACTGCCTGTGCCCGACCTCAGGAAGACGCTCGACAGCTATCTCCGCTCCGTACACCCGCTCCTCCTCGCCGACGACCACAGCGGCGGGACCCCTTTCACCGCTGCATACGCCCGCCAACGCGCCCTCGTCAACGCGTTCCTCGACGGCCCAGCCCGACGCGCACAAGCCCGTCTTCGCGCCCTCGACAAGCACTCTCCCCACAGCTGGCTCGATGACAACTTTTGGATGAAAAAAACCTACCTCGAGTGGAGAGCACCCCTCCCCGTCAACTCAAACTGGTGGCTCTCCTTTGTCAACGATCCCGATGTTCCACCCGAGGCCGTCACCAATCCCGCAGAAGGAATCACTCCCTGGCAAGTCAGGCGAGCAGCCTGTCTGGTGCACGGTATCCTTGATTTCAAGTACCGGATGAAGTCGTATGTATTTTCTTCGTTTCCACTTTGTTGGCTCACGTTCGCCGCGGAGCAGCCAGGATCTCTATTCCGATACTTCCCGGCTAGGTACTGTCGCAGTTCCCTTCCTTGCCTTTGCTTATACTTATTCTCCCAGGCCTGTGGCTAAGACACTCCACTGCTCAAATATTCAATGTTTGTCGTATCCCTCAAAGTCCTTCTGACACACTGTCCGCCCCCGCCCCTCCTTTTTCTCCGTGGACATCCACAATTACCTTACTTGCGCACGACTTTTACTATGCACTACGCGTAGCCGACCCGTCCACTGGTGCTCCCTTGCACGCGGACGAGATTGAGCGAGGCATGAGGGCAGTGGTAACCGATGTTCAGTATCGCCGGCGCAGCGGTGAGTTACCGGTGGAAATCGGTGTCCTCACAGCGGATGACAGAGACGAATGGTCTCGGGTACGACTAGTTTTTCTCCTCATTTACTTTGGATTCATGTCGGCCAGAACTACTCCTTGCTGTCCACCTTCTCCCAAAATAGATATTCATCCGAAGCCATTCACCAATCTTTATTCGTCGTTTCTCTCGATCACTGGCCTGCCCCCTCTGTGCCTGTTGAACAACGTGATAAAATGGTCAACCTTACTTTTCCAGTCGACCAAGATACTCGTGATACCTCTCGTTCCCAATCATCTCCATACCAGTCGACAATACCCTCAGACCTCTCATCTCACCAATGTGCGATTCGTTCGTCACCTTCAGCGCTCAACCGCTTCTTTGACAAACCTCTATCTCTCGTTGTCGAGCCCAGCACCAGATCAGGTGCCATGGGAGAACACTCCCCAGTCGACGCATTAATCCCAAGTGTGGTTTGTGAGTGGGCAATCGCTGGGTCCAACGGCGTAAGCGTTTGTGGGGGTATGGGCAATGTTCCATTCGAGCGCACTCATCAAGGTGAGTTGGAGGGCCTGGAAGCAGGACCAGGTACGCGCTGGCAGCGCCTCAATTTCGTCTCCTCCCCATCAATACAAGTTGCGATCGAAAATGCGAAAGAACGTGCACGGGCATTGATTGCGAACTCGGACCATCAGGTATCCTATTTCGAGGACTGGGGAGGCGATGAGATGAAGCGAGTGTGTAAGTCACATTGTCTTTTATGACTGCCCAAGTTGTCTTATCTCGGGATCCTTAGCGTCATGCCAACCTGATGCATTCGTCCAACTCTCGCTTCAACTTGCATACTTCGAAATACATGGCTGCCCAACCCCTGTATATGAAACAGCACTTACCCGGTCGTTTGAGCATGGACGTACTGAGATAATACGTTCATTTACGACGGAGAGTTATACGTTTATAAAGGCGTTTGCGGAGTGGAGTAGGAAAAAAGGGCGTCATGCTTGGAACGACGTGAGTACTCTTGAGGGCTATATTGGCGTCAAATGTTCTTGCTCACTTTTCTGACATCGAACTATATTCGTACACGATACGATCACCTCAACCACTAAAGGCTGCACCCCATCTTTATCCTCTCCTTCAGTCTGCTCTCAAGGTTCACTCTTCCCTGACCCGTTCAGCAATGATGGGCCGCGGGATCGATCGACACCTTCTCGGTCTTCGGTGCATCATGGGTGACGAGTGGGCATGGCTTGATGACGTCGCTGAAAGCTCATCGGATCGAGATGCTGGCGTACATGAAAATGCGACTTTTCCAACCGGCGCCGCTTCAGAAACGGCCGTCGCCCTTTTCGAAGATGCAATTTTTAAGAGGAGCCAAGAATGGCGGTTGTCGACGAGCGGTTTGAGTGAAGGCTGGTGGTTCAGGGGAACTGGGTGAGTATACGCGCTGCAACGCTATTCTACGATTCCGCTTTCCAAAACGACATTTTCCTGCGCGTGATTGACAATGCCCCACTGCCTAGGTTCGGATCGCCGTACGAGGATGGTTATGGAATAAACTGTACGTGTGATTCGTTCTCTCTCGCCACCTACTTATTGCTTATCTCCATGACGTCGTTCCACGGGATAGATCTCATCGGTCCTCATAGTATTAAATTCTGCGTGGAATCCAAGCATTCATGCCCGACGACATCGACACATACGTTCATCAAGCACATCGCGAGCGCTCTTAGAGACATGAGGGAAATATGCTTAGCAGCCAACGAGAGAGCTCAAGACGATGATTCTGGGCCCATGGATGGTGGATTTATGGATGCATCCAACGCCAATGATTCGATACCGACCAACGCGATCCAACATCTTGCAGATTCTGTTGTCACGAAGCCGCGACTTTGAGAATGGCGATGTCGTGAAGACAAAATGACTCGTACAGATGCTACTCATCCTAGTTCAAAAAGTATTTAGATCACATACTGAGATGACATCAGAGAATAGAGACTCGTGACGCGTAATGTTGGGTTGGTAAAGTGAATGTTTCATTTGAAGCAGGCTGCGATTCGGGGAGCAGGGCCACTTTGTTTCAGGTACCCTCCATGGGCTCATTTTAACGACTGCCAGGAGCGTCAGAGTTGTATCAGAGAGACAAGAAAGATTCAAATTGAACTCAAAACCCTCCATATCCGTATGCTACATCGGCCTAGTTCGTTGAACGCAACGTTAAAACTGTAGCGAACAGAATCCTCTTAAAACGGTACATTTCTCAAACGATTCACCGCATACAATCCCTTCTCTCACTGGTCATATGGAAACAGTTGCTCGCAGTCGGGTTCACCCAAAGCCTGGTAGAATGTGTTCAGGTTGGCCTTGATTGCGGCCTTGAGCTCAGGAGACGGGTTAGGGTACAGCTGAGCAGTCTTATTGACCTGCCATTGATATGAATAACAGAACTGAAAATAAAGATTAATAACAAATAATCGGAGCAGGCCCGCCGCCAGCCAAATAAAACATACTGTAGAAGTGTTTTCAAGATTCACCACGTAGTTGCCTACCCCTTCATTGTGGCCCGGCAACACGCCAACCTGTAAAAATATTTCTAAACCCAAGGTAAGAGCCTCATCGATGCCATACGGAGCCTGACGACGATAGAACCCGTCAGGATACGTGTGATTCTGGTAGAAACTCCGTGCATTATCCAGCGTGGCAGGGAGCGACGTCTCCGCAGTCTGATTGCTCACAAAAAAGGCGAGTGGAAAGGCCGCCTCTCCGTACGCGGCTTGCATGCGTAGAGTCTCAAACCAAAAGGTTGGATTGCGCGCCATAGAGTCGCTGATACGTTGCGCCTTGTGTAGGGCTGCCGATTCGATAGTGATCATACCATCTCCAACGAGATTGGCAGCATCCACGAGCTTTGAATGGTTTAACAGACAGTATAAACGAGGTTGTGACCTGCGACTTACTTGGCCAAACAAAGTTTCATTGAAACTATAATTGTTCCCAAAGTAATAGTCTCCACGAGTGGTGCTAGCATCACCTAGCAGCCGAAAATAATCATAAGCACCCTTTTTCGGTCTCAAAAAAAAACCCCCCAAAGCCTACCTTCAAAGTTGAGGTGGATATCAAGTCCCGGGGTGAGCTCGCCATCTGAAGTAGTGTTTGCACCGATGCTCATCAGATTGGTTAGATGGTTCCCGTCGACAACGAATGCCTTTCAATCACTAATCATCAGTTGTCGAGAAAGACAACAAAACAGAATGTCATGCCGCATAAGTCACGAATGAGGCCAGGTCATATCCCATGTTGAAACCTGGTGCATTCCAGATTAGATTCTCAAAAGACAGATAATCCCGCACCTTCTTGTGCAGCAGTGATAATATCACCAGGGGTGGCCACGCCGCTACGGTTGATATACTAAATTGCGCTGTTTAGGGAGAAAATCGCATTCGTAAAGAGGGATTGCTCACACCATGAGAAGCCAGGGTATTCAAGCCTGGACATGGTCCACGAATGTCGCCTGGTTGGTCGGGTATGTATGGATGATCCGGATCATTCACCAACTTGGCAGATGTGTCGTTGATGGGAGGTGGGAGTAGCTGCGCACCCGGCGTGTTATCAAAAGATCGGGCTACCACATAGACCTCCTCTGCAGACAAGCCTGCGAGAGAGCGATATTCGGGGAAATTGGTTAGGTGCAAGAATCCCAGTGTATATGGGACCAGCGCGACAAGTACAGCAAGATTCTGAAACTTCATCGTTGACAAAAAGACGAAGGAAGTAGGTATGGTGAAGAGAGGACACATCAAAACTGACCTTTATACTTGAAGGATATTAGCAGGCTACTCCGTGTTTGTACTTTGGTATTTCGACTGCATAGAGTGTCTCCGATGTCTTGCGTAGAGCAAACGATACCAACCTTGGAGATTGAAGGTAGCACGGTGGCGGCGGCGGCAGACACTCGACAACTATGTGCAGGTATGAAATTATGTTTACATTCTCCTTAAGAGTGTCCTTGTTAATATATCGATATCGATAAGAAATAAAAGGGACTTGCCAGCAATATCGTGCAAGTATGCTACTAATTTGTAGCCGGTGAGATCCGGGCCGAAGCGGTTTTGACAGTGCATTTCGGCTCCACCCACAACCTTTCTGGACTCAAAAGTGACTGAGAAAAATGTCGTTGAAGTCGATACGGCTGCCCGCGTGCTCGGAGCCGATTTACGCCAGCTCAACGATCACCGGCCGTCACCGGTCATCAATGAGTGCACATTTGCGAGTGGAGTAAAAGCTCAAGATCCGTCAGCGGGGGAAGATCCCGGAGCCACTGTCAGTAGCTGCCAGCAGAGTGCTGGGCAGATACTGACATGCACTGCTATGGTGCGACGGCAGCGGTATTTGGTTAATTTCAGTAAGCCACATTCAGCCGTTATGAGCATGTAATGCCAACAAACGCACTTAATACTCCATCTTGGACTAGTTTCATTCAACGATGTACATACTCCAGTTAGATATTGAGATCCGATTTCCTTGATAATGATAAAACATGCTTGATTATTCTGACAATAAATGCTATTGCATGACATTCGAATAGCAGCACGATATAGTCATAGTAGATAATGCCTTACCAGAATCCGATAATAATGACACTGACGGATACAAGTGTTAAGAGTCCGAAAATGGCAAAACTGACCCGATGAACAAGAACTCTTGCAAACCGTGAAGAGATGCTGGTCACTTTCGA
Source organism: Austroboletus rostrupii (assembly GCA_038089255.1). NCBI lineage: Eukaryota > Fungi > Basidiomycota > Agaricomycetes > Boletales > Boletaceae > Austroboletus > Austroboletus rostrupii. Next base: position 5,616 of record JBBPKM010000345.1, read on the forward strand.
AGCATATGAACGACTAGCAAAGTGCAAGACCGACTGAGAGTGAGAGTGCATACATATGCATATACTTGCCCTTTTGACAACCCTCGTATAATTGTGACACGCGTCTATTCAGTACGTTTCACTTAGCTTCCTTTCCACCGTCGTGGTTTCTGTTGAATGCCGTTGCATCATCGTTGGCTGGTGGTGGTGGTGGTGGTGGCATGCTGTCGCGTCGGCCATGGGTTGAGTGATGGCGGCTGTCGTTGTCTCACTGTTACTGTTAACATCACTGTTATCGCAACTCTGGGTCATGGTTGGGACCCTCTCACCGTCCTTGTCATGCGCATGCAACTCCATCGCCATTGCTGTAGTGGTGTGCTGTTGCATTGCCCCACGCTCGCCATCGTCTTTGCGATGATGTCGCCACCGCTATCCACGTCAGTAGGAACACGGTAATCATATTCTCTAGGATGGTATTTTTTGCCGTAGGGGCGTTGGGGAAGAGGTGCAAAGCGCAAAGTGGGGCATACCTTCAATCAGTTTCAATTAGAACATGTATATACGCATGCTCGGTAAAGACGGGCTACAAAAACATAGCCTGCAGTTCCTGTGGAATGTAATGTAAATTGGGGAGGGGAGAAATACACCCCGGCCCCCGCTGTCGTCGTAGCAGTACTTGTCGTTCATCGATGCATCAGCGATGAGCGGAAACTTATATTATGTAACCACTCTGGGTTACCTAGGTCCCGTAACTAGTGCGTTTACCGTGGTCTCAGCGGTAGCTGCCGGTCTGGGATCAGTCAGGACCAGCGAGACCCACTAACCAAATCACCGAATGGGACGCTACAAAGTGCATGACACCCGGGCCCCGCCAGCCGTGAAATAAGCCTACTTTTTTTTTTCACCTTCATGCCTCCGGCCAACCTTACACGTGCGGTCACTCTTACGTGCACAAACGGCCTCTTAGAACTACACTGCGGCATGTAATGTCTGCCATGGGGGAACACCCCAAAAGACAGTAAATACGAAAAAGAAGTAGCGCGTCTTTCACGTAGTGAATAAATCTAGGTCTAATCACCCTCACGCCCACATGACTTGGTGACTCCTACTTAGCCTTTCTTAATGCCCGTACGGGAAAAGTTGCTGGCAATCGGGTTCACCCAGTGACTTGTAAAAAGTGACTATATTGGCCTTGATTGCGTCCTTGAGCTCGGGGGCTGGGTCTGGATACAGCTGAGCAGTGATATTGACTTGTCTCTGATAGCCATAACATAACTAGAAAAAATTAACGACAGAGAAAGCAAGGACTGAACGAGAGGTCAGACGTACGGTCGCTAGGTCATTTGGATTCACTACGTAGTTCCCTATCCCTTTATTACGGCCCGCCGCCACACCAACCATGTGGAATACCTTATGACCCAAAGCAAGAACCTCTTTGAGGCCATACGGGGCCTGACGGCGATAGAAGCCATTAGGATATTTGTGATCCTGAAAGAAACTTCGCGCATTGCTTAACGTTGCGCTGTGTGTCGTATTCGCAGTCTGATTGCTCACGAAAAAGGCGAGGGGAAAGGTCGTTTCTGCGTAGGCACTTAACACGCGTGGGGTTTCGAAAAAGAAAGTCGGATTGCGTGCGATAGAATCATTGATGCGGATAGATTTGTCCAGGGCTGCCGCTTCCAGAGTTATCAGGCCATCTCCGACAGAATCTGCAGCATACACGAGCTACGAATGATCAATAGACAATATACGTGTTGTAGTAACTTTCGCGTACCTTTTGGAACAATGTCTCATTGAAGCTATGGTTGTCCCCGAAATAATAGTCTCCACGAGTGGTGCTAGCGTCACCTAGAGTACAAAGTCAACAGCGATCCACACCTTGTTCAATGGTCTCACAAGGAAGATAGGTATACGCGTACCTTCGAAATTACCATGTATATTAAGCCCTGGGGTCACTTCATCATTAGTAGTTGTGTTTGCACCAATGCTCATTAAATTGGTCAAATGATTCCCGTCAGTAATGAATGCCTGACTTTTCATCAATATTCACACGAACACTACAAGACAGAATGACATGCCGCATAAGTCACGAATGAAGCCAGGTCATATCCCATATTGAAACCTGATACGTTCTAGGTTAGATCCCGGGAAAAGATCCCGCGCGCTGACACCGTACCTTCTTGGACACCAGTGATGATCTCACCAGGAGTTGCTACACCATTACGGTTGATATACTGAATCAAGTTGTTCATGAGTACATCACGTTCGGGGAGAAGGATTACTCACACCATGAGCAGCCAGGGTGTTCAAACCCGGACAAGGACCACGAATGTCGCCTGGTTGGTCAGGCATGTATGGGTGACCCAGATCATTCACCAACTTGGAAGAGGTGTCACTGATGGGAGGTGGAAGAGGCTGCGCACCCGGTGTGCTACCAAAATATTGGGCCACGGCGCGAACCTCTTCTACAGACAAGCCCGCGAGAGAACGATATTTCGGGAAATTGGCTAAGTTCGGTAACCCCAATGCACATGGGACGACCACAACGAATACCCAAACGCACTTCATCTTCATCTTGAACATGGACGAGGAGACGAAGGAAGCATTGGATAAAGAGGTCAAGTTATGTACTCGAAAGAATTTTTTGGCACCCACCTTTAGACGGTGTCGTTTGCATCGGGGTGACTGTGGCGGTTCTGAACAGTAGCAGTTTCAGCTTTACCGGATAACACCACTCTGTCCACATTCCGATGTACGAAAGAATTTTCAACCTTTCTCAAAGCTTCTAGATGTTGCTGATCCGCAAGCAGAACTCGGAGAACGAACGTAACCCTTGCTCGGCTGTGATGACCCATTCTTCAGGTTGTCAGAAACCGCAGAAAATCTGGCATGCCAAGAAGGATATCCAAGACATGCCTCTCCATGGGTTTGCAGTATGATGCGACACTGCGGCTCATCAACACCCGGGTACCGGTTTCTGATCGATCGCCGCAGAGGTTGTACATTATACGTTTAGGAGAGGTGCGTGGAGTGATTCGATGAAAGATTCCCGAGGATAGTAAGATTGGTATACATTTTTCCCGGTTTGACCGTAGCGCTGACGGGGGTTCAATAGAAAAGGTATTGACAACCTGGACTAGAATACAGTGGAAGCTCGGACCGTCAGTGTCACGATTATAGATTTTGCGTCAAGATGTATGCAGCTAGATCAGAGTGCCGAAGTTTGTAGTGCCCGCAATGGACTCCAGCAAAGTCTTAGGTTTTACTGAACACAGCGATTAGGGAGGATTTTTAAAGGGGTATTTACGAATTAGAGAGCGTAAGGAACGAAGGATGGGATGGTTCGTTAGTTTTGGAAGCGGATGACGAGTTGACGGTGATGAACTTTGATGGGCTCACTCTATATTCTCGTCTTACTCGGAAGCCTAGCAGAGAAGTTAGACGTCCTTGATGTACATACTACGCCTGATTCCGAAAACCTAAGACTTTGCTGGAGTCCGTTGCCAGCACTACAAACTTCTGCACTGACCCGGCTGGATACACAATATCCAAGCAATGACTATTTAGTTCAATTCAATCTAGAGACCACGGCCGTCCAAGGAATGAAGTAAGGCTTTATGTAAAAAAAGGAGTATCTCACCTCCAGCCTTTGAATGTATCATGTAAACGAGAGGAAGTCCAAAAAAAGAAATAAAGTATATGCAAAGCAAGTTTAGCTGTAGGTATGGAAGCCTTGGCTCGATCTCCAACTCGATTATATAAATCGCATGTTCCTGTCGCTCCCAACAAGCACCTCTCATTGCCCATAGGGAAAAACCTGCGGGCATTCGGGTTCATTTAGTGACTGGTAGAACGTGACCAAATTGGCCTCGATCGCACTCTTGAGCTCGGGGTCTGGGTCTGGATACAGCTGACCAGTGAGCACAGCCTGTTTCTGATAGAAATAACACATCTGGGAAAAATCAATCACGGAGATCTAGGACCAACGAGAGATCAAACGTACGGTCATTGAATCTTTCGGATTCAACACGTAGTTTCCTGTCCCTTCGTTGTGGCCCGCTGGCACACCAACCAAGAGGAATACTGCGTAGGCTAAAATATTGACCTCTTTGATTCCATACGGGCCTTGACGCCGATAGAAGCCTTCAGGATATGTATGGTTCCGGAAGAAACTCAATGCATTGTTCACCGTGACGGGATTTGTCGTTTCCGCAGTCTGATTGCTCACGAAAAAGGCGAGCGGAAAGGTCGATTCTGCATAGGCACCTGTCACACGTGGGGTTTCAAAGTAGAAAGTTGGATTTCGATCTTTAGATTCCTGGATGCGCATCGATTTTTGCTTTGCTATCGCTTCGAGAGATAGGTTTCCATCTTCATCTGCAACGCCCGCGAGCTGCGAAAATAAATAGAGTAGACATGGCAAGTAACCCTCACATACTTGATCGAACAAGGTCTGGTTGAAAGTATGGTTGTCCCCAAAATAATAGTCTCCGCGAGTAGTGCTGGCATCACCTAGATTTGAAAGTCGACGATAATCTTGTTGGTCTCACAAAGAAGACACACGTGTAAGTACCTTCAAAAGTACCGTGGGTATTGAGCCCCGGCGTGATATCGCTGTCATCTGTAGTGGTGTTTGAACCAATGCTCATTAAATTTGTCAAATGGTTTCCGTCAACAACGAAAGCCTAGTTTCATTTCAAAATCAGAAATCAAGAAGCTTATAATACCCAATAACGTGCCGAATAAGCCAGGAATGAAGCCAGGTCATATCCCATATTGAAGCCTGATGCGTCCTAGATTAGATCCCCGAAAAAGATACCCCGTGCGTTGACACCATACCTTCTTGGACACCAGTGATGATCTCGCCAGGGGTTGCCACGCCATTACGGTTGATATACTGAATCAAGTTGTTCATGAGCACATCGCATTCGTAAGAGACGGAGTACTCGCGCCATGAGAAGCCAGGGTATTCAAACCTGGACAAGGTCCACGAATGTCGCCTGGTTGTTCAGGTATGAATGGATGATCCGGATCATTCACCAACTTGGAAGAGGTATCATTGATGGGAGGTGGGCGAGGCTGCGCACCGGGAGTGCTATCAAAAGATTGGGCCACAGCGCGAACCTCTTCCGCAGACAGGCCGGCGAGAGAACGATATTTTGGAAAATTGGCCAGGTGCGGGAATCCCAAGGCACATGGGACGAGAACAACGAGAACAAAAATGCGAGCGTGGTGAAGCTTCAGCATGGATGGGGCGACGGAAGAGGCAGATAAAGAGGTCAGATTATATATCTGAAAGAGCTTGCTAGCACATACATACATTTGCAGTGCATCTTCCTGATGAGCCTCCGATATAGTACTGTATACCAGGACAAGGCTGAGGAGAATTTGGTCTTGGAACGGAAAGCGTTGTACGGACACAACCGCAGGCCACGGCAACCACTCCGAACAGTTTGCAAGCCTTGCCGTATAATACTAGTTTGGTCCCAGTGTGTCAAGCCTGAGTTCGACGTCCTCGGGAAAGCATCTATAAGTGAATTTTCAACTTCTCATTGATGTCCAGGCCTTCTAGATGTTTCTGAACCGTAGCCAGTGAGATCAACCCAGCTCCAAGTTCTAGCTGGGTTGTGATAACGCATTTTTCTGCCTCTAACCGCAGACATTTTGGCACGCCAAGAAAAAATGTCCAAGAGTAGCCTCTCTAATCGTTTACGGTCGATGCCGATGCAGTCCATGAGTACTCGAATACACCTGGTGCCAGTTTCTCGATCGTCGCGGGGGTTTGCGTACTGTACGTTGTAATTCGGAAGATTCCGGGGCTAGTGGTACCAGGATCATTGAAGGGTTGTTCTAGCGGCGCTGATGGAAGAGTCGACAAACCATTAATAACAGGCTGGAACAGGACCTCAGTGAGTGGGAGCTCGGGCCGACTTCGACCCTGCGTTTTTGTATGACGCCACATCGTTCGGACCCGTCCGAGCTCAAGCTCAAGGTCCTGTGTCTTTAGCTAGTTCAGAAGTTACAGTTATATCAGGTAGCCAGGAAGTGATGCTGACGTTCGCCATCGTGATAGTTGAAACACATATGTAATCACATTCAGGACATCTCAGTTCGGACCTGTCGAAAAGAAATGTATCTGAGCCAGGCATCACATGTCAGGCACGTGCGTTGCGAAGCAAACCTTATGTATACCTTTGCTGCGTTTCCCCCTGACGACAAGAAGACGTAATAAGCTGTGGGTTTCCGATCCCGGGTCTCGGGCTGCCGGAACATGGGAACGGACGAATGATATGGGGACGATTTCAGTAGCATCATGTGCACAATGTCCATGAATTAAGTTAACCAAGGCGACATACATTCAATGCTACTTGGAGCTCGGAACACTTGTCCGAGGTCCTAATACACACAATAAAAAGGTCCAGGTTTAACCAAGTCCACGTGTACTCTGAACAGATACTAGCAAATAGTAAGTAAATAAACGACAGCTAAATGAAAGATGTATCGGGGAGACCAAACTCGGCCTTTCACATACGATCTCCTGTTTACTGCCCATACGGGAAAAGTTGCTCACAATCGGGGTCATTCAGAGTGCTGTAAAGCGTGACCAAGTTGGCCTTTATCGCAGTTTCAAGGTCGGGCGTCGGGTCGGGGTACAGCTGGGCAGTCAGATTGCTTTGACGTTGGTATGCATAGCACGTCTAAGAAGGAAAAAAAATCAGCAAGACGAACACAAAACGGGCGCACAAATCAAAACGTACAGTCCCACTGTCTTCTTCATTCACCACAAAGTTTCCTAAGCCCTCGTTGCCACCCGGCGGTACGCCAACTAAAGCATACACTTCATCCCAGATTACGTCAAGGTGCGGAAAGTCATATGGACCCTGACGACGGTAAAAGCCATCAGGAAACTGGTGATCCTGGTAGAAACTCCGTGCATTGTCCAACGTGGCGTTGAGCGTCGTGTTCACAGTCTGATTGCTTACGAAAAAGGCGAGTGGAAAGGTCGTTTCGGCGTAGGCGGTTAAGAATCGTGGGGTATCGAACGAAAAAGTGGGGTTGCGCGCGATGGAGTCGTTGATGCGGAGCGCCTTTTGCAGGGCCGCTGACTCGACGGTGATCATGCCACCTCCAACAAGATTGGCGGCATACACAAGCTGTGAGGGATTTAATGAACAGTATGTATAGACGCGGCTGAAATATGCCCATACTTGATCGAACAAGGTTTCATTGAAACTAAAGTTGTTCCCAAAATAATAGTCTCCACGAGTGGTGCTAGCATCACCTGCAGTGGCGATAATAAGCGAACCTTTTCAACTCTACGGGGAAGAAATATACCTACCTTCAAAGTTACCGTGGATATTGAGCCCTGGAGTGACTTCATCATCTGCAGTGGTATTGGCACCGATGCTCATTAAATTGGTCAAATGGTTTCCGTCAACAACGAACGCCTTTTCAGTCATCATACCACATTAGTTATCGAGAAGACAATAAAATAGAATGACATGCCCCGTAAGTAACGAATGTAGCCACGTCGTATCCCATGTTGAAACCTACCGGTTCCAGGTCAGCCTCCAAAAAAAACACCTTGGCGGTTCCGTACCTTCTTGTACAGCCGTGATGATCTCGGCAGGGGTTGCCACGCCGCTACGGTTGATATACTACCACGTCATTGGTGGATCAAATCAATTACATCATGAAACGGATCACTCACGCCATGAGAAGCTAAGGTATTCAAACCTGGGCATGGTCCACGAATGTCGCCTGGTCTGTCGGGCATGTATGGATGACTCGGATCGTTTACCAACTTGGAGGTGGTATCGTTAATGGGAGGTGGGAGAGGTTGTGCGCCGGGAGTACTTTCGAAAGATCGGGCTATTATTTTGATTTCTTCTGCTGACAAGCCTGCAAGGGAGCGATGTGCTGGGTAGTTTGCGAGGTCCGGAAGTCCTAGGATAAGTGGGACGAGCGAAGCGAGTGCTACGAGTTTTTTTAACTTGGTCGAGAACATCGTCCTGGTGTACAAGGAGACAGGTATACTGAAGATTCATCAACCGCTGGCGGGCTTTATACGAACAATGAAAGTCGCACAGCATGTGCACCCTTACTTTGGCGGCTGGACGGACGTCGCTGCATGAGGAATTCCAAAGATTGCGCAGGACTTTTTCCGCACATCTGAATTACTGGCAGTGTGTTCCACTGCGGAGGCATACTTTGCGGTGTCTGTACTTTCAAGTTTCCATCAGTGCCTCTTTAAAATGATCACGGCGAAGTACATGTCGCCAGTCATATGTTCTAATGCCCAGTTAGCCAACGACCCATGTGCCGCGTGACTCGTCAGAGACGGTATCAGCTTGATCGCAGCATTGTTCCTTGACTGCGAATCTTGCTAATTGCATACATGACCGACTGCGCAGCGATCTGTGGGGTTTCCAGGAGGAAAGTCAAACTAACACGGCAAGATGACACCGTGAAAACTCCCAGAGAATGCGCAGGTCCCGCTGATTTTGGTCGCGAATTTGGAAATGTCAGCTGAAGTAGACCATCACGATGGTGATTGCCTATTCGAAGCTGCCATGCGCACAAAGTCACAAGTAGACCGTTTTGCCACGCTTGTAGCGGTCTGCACGATCGGCGTAACCTACTTGCACAAGCACCTTTTAGCCTACTACCTCTGCACTAGCCATTGATATTCAGTCGGATCCCAGAATGTAATGGTGCATTGTGCTGAAGCAGACTACGGGAATCCATAGTGCTCAAGTTGAGGCAATACAAGAGATCATTAGCAAACTAAAAGAACATACTCATACAAATCAAAGGACGGGACTAGACAAAACGCGTCAATCCACCATACATTACGCTTTGGTGGATATCTTTCTGGACAAACTCCTCATGCGTTCGGCATTGAGCTTGCGGCGTGCGATATCACTTTCCACGGTCTGGTTATTTTTTACGACGCCAGCGTTGGCCCTTGGTGCTACCGTGTAATTGCCGAACTCCCTTTGCGGAATCATGACGGCATTCTTCCTAACGCGGTTCTTTTCGCCTTCTTTCGCACGTGCGAGAATGGCGTTGAGTCGCTCGTTGGCACGTTCAGCACTATCTTCCTGGGCGATAGGAACGACGCGATCACGATAAGAGGCGCTACGTTTAATGATAGGACGAGACCAGATGGAGACAAGGTCGTTGGCAATGCGTTGTATGTCAGGGTGGACACGCTTGCATTTGGTGTAAAACAAGACGATGCGACCCAATCCAGATTCTTTGAGAACGGAGCTGTCGATAAACTCCATCTTCTTAATGATTGGGAAAAAGTCGCGTTGGATGTTGAGGGCGGGCAAGGAGCGGTCTGGGAGGGGTTCGAGCCACCTGCGGACGCCTTCGAGCAGATTATTGTCTATGATGGATTGAGAGAGAGATTGCCTGTGTGGGTAACGTCAGCGGGCGGAACAAGGGAACAAGAGGGTGGAGCGCACTTGCGAAGAACCTCCATGACCTGGGGGAGAAGCTTGAGCTTGCTTGTTGCGGGGAGCTTCTCGCGGTTTGCCTGTTCGTCGTCGGCTGCGGCGCCGAGCATGGCCTCGCGAAGACGGGAGACCTCTTCGTCTGCGACGCCGTCGAGATCCTGGTCCTTTTTGCGCTTCTTTTGGCGGGATCCCTTTTTTGGCTTAAGTATGGCGTCGAACTGCATGTCGAGACGGAGCTTGTTTGCTAGGAAGGGGTTGGCACGCGGAACATGAGAGGAGAGGGACAGCACCTTTCTCTGGGGGGAGGTCGTTTAGATCCTCCTCGGTGATCTGCTGTTTGCGCTTGCGCTTTTTCTGGGACTGACGGGCATCGCGGTCGTCCGCGCGACGGTGGAGCTTGCGCTTCTGCTTCGCGGGGCGCTCCTGCTCGTAGGCATCGCTGGAGTCGGCAGAGGATGCGGAGGGGTCGTGGTCGGGGGGCGGGGGCCTGGGGTGCTGGCGCTGGGGGATGTCTGGGGCAGGGTAAGGGGGGGTGCGGCGGGTGCGGAGGGGACGTGCCTTCCTCTGCGGAGGAGAGTTCGGAGCCGTCGCCGAAGATGTCGCGCTCGAGGGTGTGCGTCTGTCCGGGCGGGGTGAGGGCGCGTCTGTGCGGACGGGATGGACTGACCGGTGCCATGGCGGTTCGAGGGCAAGGGGTGGGCAAAATAAATACTAATAATAATATCGATATTGATTATTTAGTCATATATAGGCTGGACCCGCAGTGGCAGCAGTGCTTATTTTACATAACCTGTCCCGGGGATGTTTTCTTTCCTCGCTATGGATCCCTACGCCGACAGGACGCCCTCCCTCACGAACTCGGACGACTCCTCCTACTCCTCCGAGCTCCCTTCCGTCGAGGAGAGACCCCCCCCCCCCCCCCCCCCCCCCCCCCCCCCGCGCCCCCCCCCC
>JBBPKM010000346.1:0-16004 GCA_038089255.1 Austroboletus rostrupii
CTGATTGGAAATACCAGAATGGCATCCTCCTTTATTGAGAACATGTTTATGTTCCCACCAACCCTACCCTCTATTGTTCTATTGTCACTTGTTGCCATAACCATGCCACTGCAGGACATCCCAAATACTTAAAAACTTGCCAACTCATCGCTGCTGAATTTTGATGGCCTGGCCTGGCCTCTTTCATCTGCTCCTACGTCTCTGGTTGTGCAATATGCCAACATAATAAAGCAAACACCTATCCTACTGTTCCTCCCCTTACTCCAATCTCTTCCTCCTGTACTCGCCCCTTCCAGCAGATTTCCTGCGATCTCATCACTGATCTTCCCATGTCCAATACCTTTGATTCCCTCTTGGTCATGATTAACCATGGGCTTACTAAGGGGGTAATTCTCTGTCCTACCAAAAAGACCATTACTGCAGAAGGAATCATGACCCTTTTCTTCCACTCGGTCTACAAATGCTTTGGTCTCTACGACAAAATAATCTCTGACCAAGGCCCACAGTTTGCCTCTGCCTTTGCCAAAGAACTCAGAAGACTCTTAAACTATAACCTAGCTCTCTTTTCTGCCTACCACCCTCAAACCAATGGAGAAACGGAACATGTAAACCAGGAGATTGAAGCCTACCTTTGCATCGTCTGTGGAAATAGTCCAGGGACTTGGGTCAATCATGTCACCATGGCAGAGTTTGTTTCCAACCATCACCCTCATTCTGTCATAGGAAAATTGCCTTTCTACCTAACAATAGGATATGACCTGATTGCCACCTTCAATAACTTGTCCTTCAGAACTCCCAGCGGTGAAGAACCACCTCAAAATGCTTATCACCACTAGGGAGGAAGCTCTTGCAGTGCATGAACTAGCTCAACAAACAATGGCCATATGGACAAGGCAAGGATTTACACCATTTGTCAAAGGAGTTAAAGTTTGGTTAGAAGCTAGGAACCTCAAGCGACTTATTGCCAACCTGAAGTTCACTCCAAAATGTGAAGGACCCTTTACCATTGTCCAGGTCCTATCACCTATCTCTTATTGCCTTCAACTTCCTGCTGCATGGAAGATACATGACATCTTTCATGCTTCCCTTCTCACAAAATACACTGAGAATGCCATATATGGCAAGAACTTCCCTGCACCACCTCCAGATCTTATTGCGGGCAAAGAAGAATATGAAATTGAGAAGATCATATGGCATCGCGGAGCTCCACATACCTGCTCCTATCTGATCCGATGGAAAGGGTACTCAGCTAAAGAAGACTAGTGGATCCCAGAATGGGATCTCAAACATGCAAAGTCCACTCTCTTGGAGTATAAAAAACTCCATCCCTCGGTCTTTTTCCCTCAACGCACTTGATCCCTCACTTGCACCACTCTAAGCAATGTCTTTGCCTATTACCAACACCATTTCCATCTCTTCTGTTTCTTCCCTTCCAACCTCTACCATACCTTCTCCTTCATCTACTCGTCCTGTTACCCCCCTTGTTACTCTAGCCGCCATTGAAGCTACTGCCACTATCTTGAACCTCCCCACTCCCATCCTCACTATCGACACCCCTCGTCTTGCCTATTGCTTTAAAGAACCAGTGGTTGATCCCATTTGCTTGGTTGCTTATGAGCAGATCCTTACCAATTCCTGTTTTGCTACAGCCATTGACACTCATCTGGACCCAGACTCTGCAGCCCATGCCCTCTACTGTTTATATCTCCAATGCAGCTCTCTTGGGACTATGAGCAATATTCTCCTACAAGATGCTCGGATGGCCCTTTACAGGCAACACCTTATTCATATTTAGGATAACCTCCAGAAGGATCTTATAACTGCCATGCATGAGCTTGAGATGACTGAGTTTTTCATGGACATAAACAAATACTGCAAAGACTTGGTGACAAAAACACTGTTAGCAGAAAGGCTAACCACCTTGCCTCTGTCCACACCCTCAGCCTCTTCTTCTGCCCTGAACTCCCTAGAAGAACGACTAATCCAATGCATGGAAGCTTGGTGGTCAGGAAATGACGGCTTTGATCCACTCCCTGCTAACCATCTTCGCTATTATAAAACTTGCTTCCAGTGCCACCGACTCAATCATGTACAAGTCAACTGTCACTTCTTCCAATGCTCACAATATCTCCATTGGGCACCAGGTCATAGGGCTAACTGTTGCCCTCTTTGTTGTCCAACTCCTAAACCCTCACGACCCTCTTCATCCTCGTCCTCTCACCATTCCTCAGTCTCGTCTTCATCCCACTGTGCTATGGTAACATTTGGGCTTCCTATCTTGCTGGCTGGATTTTGTTCCAATCCACAGGGTGCTCCTCATGCATGCCCCTATCCTGCAAGTCACCCACAGCGTTCTCCTCCTCCCCGAGCCCCTTCTCTAGAATCCTCTGATGATGGGTTAGATGATGTGGCCTATGCCAATATTACAGGTTCCCCTTGTGGGGGATATTTGGACATCTAGGTTCTTTGCTGTGGCTTTGAACATACTAAGGGAGTAATGTTACAACCCTTCCTTAGTTCTTATTTCTTTTCCTTTCTATGTCTATATTTGGATTTATATCTCTCTTCACAATAGTCACTTGTATATTCTTGTGACTATTGTACTGGTACCCCAGTTCCTTCATGATTACTTATTTCTCTTGGCTCACCACTTCCCACTGACTGATACATCAGTCAGCCCTTACTTATATGTGCTTACTCCTTACTTCCTCTTTTGTACTATATGAGCCTGCCCTCAATTCCTCCTTCACATATATAAACCCCTCAACAGGTTTTATGTACTTTAGCTTAGTTCTCCCTTGTATTCTCCCAAATACATACTCCCTTCATGCTAGCTCCCAGGTGCTCTCTTTCATCTGGTCTCCTAGTCAACTAGTCCTCGTCCTACTATTTAGTGAATGCTACTTTGAATTATCTTGAACCTGAAACACTCCAACTGCTAAGACCCAAATGTAAGGCCAGAATAGTGTCTGTATGTCTTCAGAGTGTTACCTTGGGCTGGAGCACCAAGGGTTTGAACGTAGACTTTAAAGGGCGAGTCTTGGGACCCCTGCCTTGCTAGCTGGGACTGGCTACCCTTTACTAGGTCAAGGACTTGGCAACTTCTGGTCTTGCTCCAGGTAACTTATTAGGAGAAAGCTTTGGAGGGAAGGTCTAGGACTTCAAGACTGGGGATCCAGTCCTATCGCCCTAGGGGTTTATATATGAAAAGACTATGTACATGTATGTACATAGGATCTAAGATATACTGTACAATACTTAAATAAATGTCCATTATCGTCCAATAGAAATCCTCTAAGAATCTAAGAAATAGATATAAGTTGTAAATGTCATAAGAAGCATACCATGCTGTCAAAGCATGTTCTTGTGACAAATAGGAAGTGTCCCAATGTATGAAACTAGCATGCACACTTAATAGATAAGACATAGCCTTCAAGGCTATGGTTATAAGGGAGCCATATTTCAGTGTGGCAGATCTTGAGATAAATAAGATCTAAAGATAGATATCAAATAGGACCCTTGATCCATGCCGCTGCTGCATGTCTTCATATACAGCCTTGCAATAAAAGGGAATCCCATGCTTCTGGAATAAATACTATGAGGAACCTGCATGGTATGGCAGCATGCTGCAACCATGCGGCATAGATAGGAGTGAGTTCTTGTGACTCATAGATAAAGACCCTGAGTCAGGGAACAAGATTCCTGATCATGTTGTGACTCCAGAGAATAGATAGGACATGAGGCAGGCACAGCCATGCCATGAGGAATTGGTCAGGCAAGCCTAGACCCTTTGAAGAACAGCCATCCTGCAACTAATGTAACTTGCATAAATAGGATTCAGGGCTTGTCCCTAATCATATGACCATCCAGTGATCCTTGATAAGATAAGCAGGAGAGAAAGATAAGATCTTCAGATAAGATCCCCTGTTAAGATAAAATTAGATAAGATCTTGCAACCAGGCAAGACAAGTCTAAAAATGAAAAATAAGGCCATCAAGGCCACTTGTCATGTTGACATATAAATATAGCCATAAAGGCTTCTTTTCTTGTACCGTAACAGAACTCTCGACCCTAGGGTTATCCAGCACTTGGTTCTTGCCTCACAAGGGCTACGCTCCTACCTACCTGGTCGAAATGTAACAAAAAGCTTATAAAAAGCAACTAGAGATAAAGAACATTTAGAAATAATCCAAAAATAGCTCAAAAAGGCCTAAAGAAGGCTTGAAGGATGCCAAAGACAAGCTGGAATGGAGAGATCTTTAGGAGGAGAAGCAGATAATGCCTGATCTAGGAAAAGTATATTAGATCTACCAAAGTAAAAATGAATCATAATAGTATTATCAAAAAAAACCTGAAGTGTACTGGATATATCCATACTTTGAAAAGGTGTTTCTTTTGTGAAAAAGTATTAAAATATTTGAAATAATGGTTAAATCCAGGTGCTGGTGGTATCATCAAGTTCTAAGCAGACATATTTATAGAGGAAGAATAAATATTTTGTAAAATGTACAAAAATATAGAATATTATCCATAGATGGTTCAATCAAGTCTTATATAATATTAATAAAACAAGCTAAGAAATCAGAGCTGAAATTAAGATAAAGGATCTAGAATGGGTATGATGCTAAAGATACACTATTAGAATAAAATTCCATTGTAACATGTATAGGCTAAAAAAAAACAAAAAAAACACACAGGGCAAAAAAACACGCGGGAATAAATGTGCAAATATTACGTCATATTTCTAACAATATCATAACTGAGTGTGAAATCATTGTGGGCAACTAGGCACTTCCTGTAAATTGGGCACAGAGTGTGAGATTATTGAGCATTTAGAGCATGCCCACACATTCACCTATGTGCAAAGTTTTCATCATCATTTTTGTTCCTGGAAAAACTGTTGGAATAGCAAGCACACATGCAGCCACGACCACAACTGGCTCAAACAACCACTGGTGCACCGCCGCAGGGCATGTGCTACAAGAATCATGTATGTATCTTTACCTACTATGGCTGTACATTTCACCATACGGTCTACATTCTATTCTTTTGTTCCTTTTCATTCTCTGTCTATTTATAATTGCCACTCCATATGTTTGCCAGCTGGACCTCACATGAGATCCAAGTGCTTTTTAGTATATAAGACATAGTTTTGCATCGATCATCTCAGTCCGTTGCTCAAGTGCACGACTGAGGTGAGTATCTAGAATTACGCTCTTACCTACTCACACTAACATGTACTTAGTTCAACCTGTGATAGGTAAATACATACAGTTCATTGCTCAAGTGCACGACTGAGTTTGACCCATGATAGTATTCTTATAAAAACATCAAATATTGTTAGCTCCTGAATGTTAAACTAAATTTTATGTACTATCTTCACATTTTGGATGACATTCAAGCTCAATTTAAATTATGCAAATTTCGCCATGATAGATATATATTGATATTGAAATACATACATCAGTAAATTCCCTGGTTTACTTTTTGCACTTTTTACAACTTTTTCTGCTTTTCATCACACTTTTTTGAACTTTTAAAAGCCAACCAACTTCTAGTTTGAAAATATTGTGGAAGTCGAACTCGCGACCACAGCACTATCAAAAATACCCACAATTATCACGACAACCGCTACACCACAAAACCACAAAAATAGGATATAGTTCATTTTATTTAACTACATACCAAGTACTTGGTTGAAAAAAAAAAAAGTCAATTTACAACTTCTTCCCCAACCACAACAACAACAACAACAACATGCAATAGTGTATTCATCAAGACCACATTGAGGATGTTGACGGCAACATAACTGCACCCCAGGACCTCTGCCACCATGGCAATGGGGAAGAGTACTCACTGTCATGGTGATGGCGATGATGGGAATGTGAGGGTGCATCTACCCACCATTGCTACTAGCATTGACATGACAGCAGCAACAATGGTAACACCACTGTTACACCCGGCCATTTGGTGACAAGCCACCACGATGACAGGAACAATGGCAACGACAAAAACAAGACCCTAGTTTTGTGGGGAGCTGCCACTATGGCAGTGACAATGCTCAAGTGCCCAAGGATGGCATGCCTGCTACCCCACAATGAAGAGGTGAGGACAAAGCAGCACAATGGTGCACCTGCCACCACAGCAGTGACAACCCCCACAATAACAATGAAGGTGAGTGAGTGCAATGTTGCATCCACTACACAGTGGTGATGACAACAACAACAGCATTCATCCCAGCACTTAGTGGACAGCATGCCCACAACAATGACGAGGGCAAGGGAGCGCAACAGTGTATCTGCCACCACAGCATCAACCACAACAACAACAACAACAACAACAACAACACCCACCCAGAGATCCAGCAGACAGCATGCCTACAACAACATTGACAGCAAGGGAGTGCAACAGTGTATCCACCACCACAGGGGCAATCATGATGACAACAACAACAACATCCATCCAGAGACCCAGTGGACAGCATGCCCACAACAATGACAAGTGCAAGGGAGTGCAACAGTGCATCTGCCACCATAACAGCAGCAATGATGACAACAGCATCCACCCAGGAACCCAGCGGACAGTATGCCCACAATGAAGACAAGGGTGGGGGAGTGCAACAGCCACACTCACCAGTCCCGCAATGATGATGACGACAAGGGTGAGGGAGCATAACATTGCATCTGCCACCACAACAGGGATGATGACAGCAGCAACATCCACCCAGGGACCCAGCGGGCAGCATGCCCACAAGAATGACAACAATTTTTGACCTTTTTAGTAGCTTTTTGTATGCTTTTTTATTAGACCGGGCTGCAATTTAATGACTCCTTTTGTCTGACTTTTTTGAAAAGCTCGTGAAAAGCTCACAAAAAGCTACAAAAAGTGAGTAAAACGTAGAGGGGATCTACTTTTAAAAGGCTAGTCGTGCTTCTGCAGGAAGTAGCAGAAAAGTTACATAAAAGTACGAAAAAGTGTGAAAAAGTATGAAAAAGTAACTAAGGAATTTACTGATGTATATACATACTGTGAATGTCTCGTATATATTTAGTGAGGTACCGGGGCGTAAAAACCAACAGATTATTCAATCCGATGAGAAGCAAGTCTTCAGCTTCTCGATGAATCGTGTATACGTGATTGATGCAGAATTGGCGAACTCAAGAAACTGCTACATGGTTTCATACGTCAATGGAACACTATTGACTGTTTCTAGAGAGCGGCTTCGAAGATAACCTACTACGTGGCTAACATTTTGTAGTTACGAAGGGCGACGCCTCCTGCTCATTATGTAGGGCGCAAAGAACAATACAAGTTCCAGGATTTGGCGTATAGTCAATGCGCCTATCGGACGATGCATAGCGTCTATGCGTGGACAACACCCCCGACTGTCGCATGATTCAAAAACAAATAATAATAATAACAGCATGACCTCGTTCTACTTCGTTACTTACCCCCTCGGACGGTATGGCTAATTGTATTGAGTCCTGCGTTGTTCGTTTTACTTCTTGGTATCAATTCCCACTGGGCAATGCGATAAGTTCTCAGAGGTCATCGTAGATCGCTTTTACTTGCCTCGGTGTCTTGTTTTCGTCTGACACAACTCCATGCCAAACGCTTGACCCCGTCAATGATTTGTGCGAACATCCAGTTCCTCGCGCGCCAGACGGGGTGTTCGTGGACGTTGACACGGTCCGGTCGGATGCGGTGCTCGCTGTCAACGACAACTAAGAGCGTGATGACGGTTGCCGTGATCGTGGCAAGCCCGGTCGACGCGGAGAGCATGAACATGATGATCATTTGTAACTTGGAGGCTTGTTCCACAGAGGATCCTCCAAGGATCGCACCGGTCATCGCACCAGGTATGGCAATAATACCAATGACGCTACACAACCGAATGCACAAACAAAAGAAAAAAAATCAGTGCATGTCTGAAGGCTGAAAAAAATAATAAACCTCATTTGGTTCACGGTGGGAGTGAGCGCTAGCCGGATGGCTTCGCGAGCAATCGGCAAACATGCCTCGAAGCGCGAAGCCCCGAAGGCAAGGTACGTTTCCACCTTGTCTCTGTTGTCACTAAGATCGGGAAGCGTGGTTAACGAGGGTGTGAGAGGATAGATGGAATTCATACTGCAACTCCTTCATGACGTAGCTGACCGCCACTATGATTCCAGAGACGGCGCTGCCGCACAACATTCCAAATATAGGAACTAAGGTCAGTAGAATCAATCCACTCGGCCGAATGCGACGAAGATGGCTCGTGGCATACTATATTGGTCAGGCATCCAGAATGGATTTACAGCCACCGCATATCGAACACCAATAATTGAAACTGGCACGGTAGAACCTAGAATCGACAACCAGACTGATACAAACTGTGCGATAAGGCCCACGTCAGGATACTGTGACGAGACGAGGGTAACACACCATAAAGTTGTAGCGTTTTTTGGCCTGGTTAGCCACTAGGGACATGATCAATTCGGTAACAGCGATTGGCGCACGTGGGAAGAACGTACCGGCTTCGAAGGCACCTAAGAAGACCAGGACACCTGTGTCATTGTATCGCATATATGCGAAACATAGTGAGCATGTGAACTCGAGGGGTGGAAATGGCATACATGCGACGCTTCCGACGACCCATGGATTGTTGGCCTCAAAGACATTGCGTAGAACGAGAGCCATAAGGGCGAGCTGGACCATGCAGCGACACGAAGACGTGATGAGGGCGCTCCCGACGCCAAGATGGAGGGCGCTGGAAGTGACTGCATTGACGACGATGAAGGAGAGACCGATGGCAACGTTTGCCCAGGTGAGGACAGCGGAGGTGGCAGGAGATACGTCCATGGGTTGCCAAGACGGGAGGTTAATTATATTACTTATAAGGTGGAATCATTTAACACCGAGTAAAACAGCTGCATCACCCAGATTCTATACAAACTTTGGAGCTTCCACCTTGGTCCGCGGGAATCCTGATTCGGGTTCTCAACGTCGTCGTCTTCCTGACACAGTCCGTGTCGATGCACACAGGCATATCCCCGGACTTCAGTGCATTTTGACTGCGCGGGACCCTACGCGTTTACGGTTTCACCCGTCTTCAGCCATACAATTAGTCCAGCAACTAGAGTGTTATGAGGCTGTGAGGAGCAGAACAGCCCTCGACAAAATATTCGCTTGCGTCCGTGGCGATTTGATCCTTGTAGCGTCGTGCCAGGAAAGACGCAAGTGAGTGTGTTCTTGGCAAACAAGTCCAAATTTCAGATGCGCACGAACCATTTTGCTGCAGAATATTTGCTTCAAGTCCATAGCGGAGAGGGCAGTTAGAAGGATCCAAAGCATGAAGGGGGACCACCTGATCGTCAGCGCTCGAGTACTTGCTCGTATAATCGGTATTTCCCGATGGGAACGAGGCAGAAAAAGGAGTCGACAAATCAAGAAATGCACTGCCATGCGCTACCCGCAAAAAGTACACCGGAGATCAATCGATCACTCGTCACATATGTCCAAAAGAGGCTGCTTCTGTCATTTGTAGAACGAAGCAACGTGTTTGGCTGGCCGCCTACTGCTTCGGCCAAACCGCTATATGGGTTAAGAATATTACCAGGATACGAACAAAGTTCAACGAGCTGGATCACTGGGTCAGACAACGTTCCACGCCTAGCACAGCAGGTGCTCCACAAATTGATTTCTACCAGTACTCAAGTACGCACGTAAACCGTCCGTCTCCTTCCGGCGGCATCAATAATCCCAATAATATGTATGGTGACCGGGCGTTATATGATTGTTCACCCGGCGTGCGTGTGTAAGTAGGCGGCTAATGCAGCTGCTATGTATATCAAAACGAAATTCCCGGGTGACCAGGACGGTCTTAGTAACGAGTGTACTCTGACATTAATGTTGAGCTACTAACGCACGGCGCTTCAAGTACCTTCCGTGAGCGGCAAACCAAACTTTGCTTGTGCAGGAGATATGACGTGTCCTTCAGTCGGACGGGACAATCGAACGCAGGACAGTCTAGGACGTGGACGAATGACAACAAAATCAATTCAACGAAGCCGTGCTCATGGGATCTAGTCAATGCTATCAGAGTTGGAAGTCAACGCTTCTAACGTTCCTTCCTGCGTAACATTCGGACGAAGACGGCAGGCGAGGTCAGCGAAAACGGAAATTATGAAACAAGAATGGCAGCCTACCGAATGCCAAGCTCGATTCAACCGACGCAGACAAAGAAGTTAATTAATTATGCGTTCCCTATCTCTGCCACACGTTTCGTTCAATATGGCAAGCGATATGGCCATCGAAGTCCCTCATGGGCCTCTTTGGAACTTTCGTTTCCCTTGGAGTCCCAGAAAGGAACGGTGCCTCTAGATTCACTTACATGTGCCCAAGGTATGAAAAACTTCTCCATGCCATTCGGCTTCGATTCCTCGTGACATCGTGCATCCTTGTCCCACTGTCACCGTCAGGTCCCAAGTGCGTCTATTTCCAACCAACCAGCAAAATAAGAAGTCACTGATGTCGAATCAGTAGGCACTAATCCCTTAACCACGCAACTTCCACGCGATAGCCGTCCACAGGTCAATCCTTCTCTCGTCTCCAGAAACAAGCCAAAGATTTGAACCCTCCTGCTATCCATTCAAACACCCAATTCAATATGCGCAAAACGGCGTGTTGCTGAATATCGATGCGGTCCAGCCGTACGCGGTGCTCGCCATCGACGACGACCAAGAGCGCGATTCCCGTCGTAATAACAGCGGCGAGCGTCGTGGACGTAGACACCATGAACATGATAATTATTTGTAGTTTCACAGCTTGTTCGACGGACGATCCTCCTATGATCGCACCGGCCATGATATCGGGTATAGAAATGAAGCCGATCAAGCTGTCGTCGAGTATGTGAGCCACATATTGTAAATCGAACATAGAATTGGGAAAACGAACCTCATTTGATTGATGGTAGGAGCGAGCGCTAGCCGGAGGGCCTCCCGGGCGATCGGCGAACATGCTTCGAAACGTGAAGCACCAAATGCAAGGTATGTTTCCACCTTATCTCGGTTGTCACTGAAGTGGAAACGTGGTCGTCAAAGGGTGAGATAACAAAAAGAATGTGCATAGGAATATATACTAGACCTCTTTCAAGACGCAATCAACTGCCACCGCAAGACTGAGAAGGGCGTTCCAACACAGCATTGATAGCAGGAGAACTGCAGGCAGACAGACTTTAGTTTGCTTTTCTGACAGCATGACAGCATTTCAAATGACGAATACATACAGTACTGTTTCGAGGTCCATATTGGGTCCACAGCTATTGCATAACGAGCGCCGATGTACCAGACCGGTACGGTGGAGGCCAGCATGGATACCAAAACCGATGAAAACTGCAAAAGCCACGTAAACGCCATCAATGATAGCATAGAACCCATTGCGATTACGAAATACCATGCTACTGTAGCGTTTCTCCGACCTGTTTATGACTGCCACGAGCCAGGCGACGCGTGAGGACATTCCTACATGATAGCGAGTGCAACGCACCGGCTTCGCAAGTACCCAGAAAAACCAAGAAAACTATGTCGCGTGAGCGACGCGTTACATGCGAAACCTGGCGAACGTACATGCAGCGCCTCGGACAATCCAAGGATCTTCGGTCTTAAGGAGCTGTTCAAGCAACGAATTCGTGTTAGCGAGCTGCAGCATGGATTTGACTGTAGCGCGAATAAGTGAAATAACGACGCCGAGACGGAGGACGGCGGAAAGGAAAGTAGTGAGGAGGATAAATACGAGGCCGAGGCCAACGTTAGCACGGGACAAGTTGAACGCCGCCGGCCCAAGAGTTGCATCCATGGCAGATAATGTGAGAGAGTAGAAGGGAGTTGAGTTTCCGGCATGGCAGAAGAGCACTTGTCGTTAGCGTGAGGTGTTACCTCGCTTGGCTTGGTACTGTGATTAGTAACAGCCCTTATTAGTCAGGGTGACCTCGTTAATGCTTACCTGGATTGCTTTAGTAGTTGAAGGATTCCCTTCATTAATCATGTCCCGATATCCTATCACATCATTAGTCAGAGTCACGAACTTATCTCAAACGAATGAATAAACAAGGCTGTAGTCGAGACCACTCTCATGGCAGAGCTGGAACCAATAATGGCCTCAGATCTCCATTGCACATTTACTAGGTGCCTGTTCAGAAAATGCTTTGCATGGCAGGTCTATTTGTTGAGTAGCAGCTTGTTGGAAGAACTGAGGAACCTAAATTCCATCTTTATCAGTGTTTGAATTGCTGTTAAATAGTTCCAATGTCATATAGAAATCAGTGCCTGACATTAATTGTGATATTTTTGCTATTAGAAATTAGTGTGATGGTTGTCATGCAGAAGAGTCTCACAATGGTGACTGTGGTAAGAGCCTGTTTGGTATGGTGTTTGGGGCAAATGGATGGTCAGCTAAATAGCTTGCTGAGCCACCAAATGGTTGGCTAAACAGCTTATCAAGTATCAAGCTGGCTTGGCAAGGCGCTTCAAGGTTTGGGCTCTGCAACTCAAATTGCTGGTGGTGCTTGCACAATGCAGAAAGGAGCTCTTAACTGGCTAGTTGGAGTCTGAAAATTTCCATGCCTTTGCCAAGATGCCCCCGAATCCTCAGCCCTCACTCTACTGATTACCCCCGCTTTCACTCTATTGCTCATTTGACCTTTGCCAGTTCTTGCTTAGTTTCTTTTCTTTCATCATACTTTGTGGTATTAAAACCTTGCAAATTACGTTGATGAATGAACAGCATGGCAGGAAAGGCAAACCTTGGTCTAACCATAAAACAGATATATTTATTGACTACCTCATTGAACACAAATTGGAGATGGGGCAGGCATACTTTTTCAAGGTATCACAATTCAAAGCTGCAGTAGCTGATCTTAGATTAGATAGGTCATACTCAGCTCTCCAAGGCAAATACAATTTGGTATGTTATAACTTGTGTTTGTAGTTATTCACTCATACTGATGGTACTGATAGCTTAAAACAAAGTACTTTTCTATAAAGGGATTTATAGGCAGCTTAGGCAATGGGTGGTGGAGTCCTATCCATGGTATTGACATTCCTGACACATCGCTGGAAACTGTAGAACATTGAAATCAGCTCATGGGTTCCAGAACTGCTGTGGTGTATGTTTTCATGTTTCTAGACATGCAATTTTAATTAGTATTTAGGATCTGAAGAAGTTCTGCAATCAAGGCTGGTATTTTTACTCCAAGATGAAGGAGCTGTGTGAAGGGCACTTGTAGGCCTCAGGGTTCAGCTTGTATATACTAGACATATGTGGTTCTGAGAAGGTAGACAATTTCTTTGACTCAGTATCTCTGAGTATACTATTCAATGAGGGCTTTGTTTCTGGTGATGGCACCACTTCTATGCTCTATGACAACTTGACTCTTGACATCAATCTTGACAACCTTTTCAGATGGAGAGAGATGTCACATTCCCAGATCCCTCTATTTGATGCTTAGCAATTCATGGTACCATAATATCTATGGTCAGATTGAATGAAAATCCAAGTTTCTCCCCACTACTAAGCCCAAACCTGGCCTTGCCTTCAGAAACTCCCTTTCACACTTCCTTAACCAAGACTATGCTGCACTCTTGTTCGTTGCACACAAGTCTTAGCACTGCAATATCAAAAATATCCAAGGGCAAATGCCATGCAGTAATGCTAGAAGTCTCCATCCAGTTATTTTTGATTGGCAGCTTGAGTTTCATCAGCAAATGGTCCAAGACCACTTAGTCTTTGTCTAATCTAGCCAATACTATGGCGATGACTAGTATCCTTGCTTCCATTAATCAAGTGACAGACTGCCTGCTGAATTTTCAAGACAAAATCATTTTTGAAGTGCCAGCCTCTATCTTGCCACTGCTGTCCTTCCTTGATTTCAACTCTTTTGCAATTGCTCACTTGAATAGTAACAAATTGCTAACTCCAGAGATCCACACCACATTTGCCTATACATTCCTTCAAGATGATAGACTTTATCAAATATATGCTGAATTGGACAATCCTGTAGTATGATGCAGCTTCACAACCAGGTGGTATTAGCAGAAGTATCTGTCAGGCACAACCTCACTTCCATCCATCCCTGTTTCTTCCCCTTCAGCCATCCCCACTATGCCCTCCTTTGCCATCTCCTCTATTTTTGCATTTTTATTGTTGTCCATCCCTACCATGGCCTCCACTGCCATCTTTGCATTTTTACCATCATCTATTCCTGTTATGCCCCCTCCCCCACTGTCTCCATGTTTTCACCATTGTCTGTCCCCACCATGGCCCCTCCCATCATCTCTGCATTTTCACCATTGTCCATCCCCACCATGGCCTCTGCTACTACTGCATTTTCACCATTGTTTATCCCTGCCATACCTTCTGCCACTATCTCCACATTTTCACTTTTGTTGATTTCTGCATCAATTCCTGCATCCATCCCTGGTTCCATCTCCACATTCATCCCTATCATGTCATCCTCTCAATGGTGAAGATTTGTTTTATATATTAGTGAAGTTACCTTTGTATCTTTGATTAAACATGCATCAGAGTCTGTTCGACATGGACTTTACCTTGCGTGTGAATCCTAGCCGACCTCGGCAACTTCGGCTAATGTGATGCCACACTGAGGTTAGAGATCGCCGTCCCCGTCACTCCGAAAATTGGAATGTGAACTTTCAGCTTCAGCACGGAATTGAATAATATCAATGGTGATCCTCCATACATCCCTATGCCGCACGCAATCTGTCCAGTACAGTGCCAGTACATCCTCAAGTACGTTTCTGTTTTAATCAGCATAATCGTTTGTGCTCTGGGCACCATCACAGCGGCGATTTGCATACCAGTTCGAAAGGATCCACAACCATATCACACTTCAATTTTGTCTGGAGAAGGTTGGGTCCTGGAGTTGCTAACAGGACATCCAGAGTGGATTTGGACTGAGCTAGGGATGCACCGAGATGCATTTCTAGAACTTGTCTCGGTCCTCAGAACCCATGGGCATGCAGACTCAAAATTTGTCACATTGGAAGAACAAGTCACGATCTTCCTTTACATGCCTGTTACAGGCCTGCCGGTTTGTCATGTTGGCGAATGTTTTCAAAGTTCAAATGATACCATATCATAGTAAGTGATCGATTTTGATTCTCATTGTGCTAATAAATTTAATTTAATAGCTACTTCCACAAGATCAATGACATTTTCACGACGGCGCCGTTCTATATGGCCTATATTAAGCCCTTCGATGGAAGTCTGGTGCCTGCTTACATCCGCAACAGCGCAAAGTTCTGGCCATACTTCAAGGACGCACTTGGTGTGATTGATGGCAGCCATATTGCGGCCAAACCACCGGCTTTCTCCTGCTCAGCCTTCCGGAATTGGAAGGGTTTCGTTTTGCAAAATTGCATTTTCACATGCAATTTCGACATGATGTTTACATACATGCTTGCAGGCTGGGAGGGCTCAGCGTCTGATGCACGCATCTTTGATGATGCGTGCTCTTGGTCTCTCCATATTCCGGATGGGAAGTTTTTTCTTGCAGATCTTGGGTTTCCTTCTTGAGCATCCATGCTCGTTCCATATTGCAGTATGTGATATCACTTAGCAGAATGGGGCCGGGCGAATGTCAGGTAAGTGCACATACACATTGATTATCCTACTGAAACATGTTCCAGGCCAACATCAAAAGAAGAACTATTCAACCTGCGTCATGCGTCTGTGAGAAACGTCATCAAATGGGTCTTCGGCGTATTAAAAAAACAGTTTCGTATTTTACTTCTTCCCCCAGGTTTTGCATTCCTCATCCAGGCACGGATTCCACCCGCCCTTTGTGCCTTGCACAATTTCATACGCATCCACGATTCAGATCCAGACTCCACACTTGACAATGAAGATGACCAAGGGTCCAATGACCTGGTTCTCACCAATGGTGATGACGCTGACGCTGATGTGGTGGATATGGTGGATGATGTAGACATTTCGCTGGACGCTCG
>JBBPKM010000347.1:0-15971 GCA_038089255.1 Austroboletus rostrupii
GTATTTTATGCGGGCGAGAGCGGGCCTGAACCTTCCGCCATCTGCTGCCGGACGCAGATGCGCGCGTGTGTTTGGACATCGGAGGCGAACTCCATCGTGGAGAGCGGGGAACAGGACGGCGTGGAACGCGCGCTCATCTACTTCGAGGAGCATCGGAGTGCGTTTCAGGCCTTGCTCAAGGAGCCTGAGTGCGTCCCATCATTTACTCTTCCTTCCAGCCAACGGTGACGGACGCCCGATCCCAGGGGATCGCAATTAGACTGGAATGACGCACAGTCGATCGACGAGACGTACGGTGATGATATCGATGGCGATGACGACGGCCGAGGAGATGTGCCGCAGACGTCTTCGTATGCATAAGAGATCTGTGCGTTGTCTACAGTCTAGTTCGATCTCTCACTCAAGCTGCTGAGCGTAGGGTCGACGCGATGCTGCCTCACGGTCTGGTTCAGGTAGTCCGGGCCAGGTATCCAACCTTTCTTGATCCTTAGCCCCCTGCTCACGGTCGATTGCCACAAGGCCAAGTCTTGATGGCCGCCCAAATAAATCGAATAGTCTGTGCACCGCCTATGTAACCCAAGCATCAGTATGTTTGTATTGCAATGACCCTACCAGGTGATAAATGTGGTCATCGGTATATACACTCGTGTGCACCGCCCTCGCATCGTCATCAACACCGAATCATATTCAGGGTCCGTAGACTCCAACCGACCGTCAGTACCAAAAGGCCGCATATAATGCCTAGCACAGTAACCGTGACAACATACTTCGTAATGAAAATATCGACTGCCAGAGCCACGAAGAAGAGCAAGATGCTAAAGGAGAGACATGGAGTGAGAAAGGGAAGAATTCGACAGTACGAGAAACATACGACCAGATAAGTAACGCCATCGGAAGACCGTGTGCGAGCGCAAGTGAATCGATTCCCACCGTCCGGTGTATGCGTCTCATGGAGGCTGCCTACATCAGACCTGAGAGATCAGAATGCATCAACAGAGTCGATGAAATGTTACAAACCGCGACATGAACGAGCATCATCTCCGGATCACTGTAGACGTTGAGTAATGCAAGCGACAAAATGACTGAGGCGACCGATAAAAGTGCAGAAGCATAGACGATAATTTGTGTCGGTGAGGATTTGGAATGTGGATCTGTAGCATCAATCACTCCAGGTACAGCCAAGAATGTGAAATTCGCCGTGAGTATCACAGTTGACTACTCGCTGTCAGTCTGTTCAAGAGCAGGTGAAAATATGCGCTTACGAATATGGTACATCGGCTTAGCTCGTTTATGGTATTGGTCACGAAACCCTTCCATCGTGGATAGATGATTATATGATCGGCCCAGACACGTTTCAGACGATCAATGTAGTCGTTCAGCAAGTCGAAGAGCAACAAGTTCATGATCTTGTATAGCCAGTTATCTTCCTCCTTTTCCACGAAAATGAACATGTGTGCATCCAGGCGTGCATATTTTTGACCGAAGAAATTGACAAATCTAGCTTCAGCTATGTATGGATGAGCACACATATCGTGAATAATGATCAGAAATTTACCAAATTTATGCATCACCCGTGCTGTGCACACCATATCAATGCATGATTGCGACAACTTTGGGAGTACACCTACCAACTACACAGAAAGAATACTCGTTATATCTGTTTAAATCATCTTGGGTCATTTTCAGAACTGCTGACATCGATACAATGTAAAAAAAAAACTATACCCTTAAATTTATCCACCAGAGAGAGTAACGATGCCGCTTCTTCTTGAGTAAACGGACTCAATGAGGTATCGGATAGGACCAAATCTATACACGGAATAAAGTGTGCATGCACGACATGCCCAGCACACATACCAGCCTCTGCATAATTTAAAAACCCTCTGAGCTCGTTAAAGATGTCACTAGAAAGGATACGCTCGTGGGGATAGTATTCCAAGTGATTCCTAATGGGAAATGACTGAATATAAAATGAAACAAGAGGAGAAGAGAACTTACCAGTAGCATTGTTCCATAAGATACCCTGAAAAAAAAAAGTCAGAATGCAGTAAGAGATGAACAGAACGAACATACTTATTTGGTTTAGGTTAGTAACTCCTCTGAATCTTTCGCCGAAAACGTCTTGCAATGTTACTTCGCTATACCAGAATAAACGGCGACCAGAAAGGTCAACGAAGTAATAGCGATAATTTCTTGAATCAAAGACAGTGTTAATAACGAGCTCGGTTTGACTGTCCAATATGTCTTCTGCTTCGCTGATGCACCGCCTTGCCAAGTACAGGATTTCACGAGCCTGCTCAGCATCGTCCCGGAGGTATATGTCGGTAATAATTTTCTGGAAAGATAGGTAAGAGGAAGATCCAAGGTAAAAATAGTTGCACTATACTATTTCCCCAGATCTGAAAGGCTCTTTGCGGCAAAAGAAGACATTGCCTTCTGGATGAACAAAGGCTTCCCAGTCCGGAGGAGGTGATTCCCTGACGAGTTCCACATGTCAGGAAAGGTAATGGGTTGATAAAGAATGCAACAAACTTAAGACCATTTTTTCCAGCCGGGATGTCCACGTTTTCAAACTGTCTACCGTTCAAACGAGGCCAAATGAAACAGAGTTCACCACAGACATTGAAAACTCACCCCTGGTTTGTATAGTGTGGGGTATATCGCCACTGTTGGTCAGGGATTCCTGGTTTAAGCTCGGGGGTAGGCGGTCGTGCGTTGGTCACATCGAGTTCCAGATGACTAGTGGGGCTCTCTGAATTGGGCGGCTTGATGGTACGTTTGAAGGCAAAGGCAGAACGATGTTTTCTGTCAGCTAGTGTCGCTCCTTTGGTTGTGGTGGTTGGTGGCATGCTGTGACAGTGACAGATACGGAACAGCTCCCACATTTAGGATTGAATATGGACTTGGAAAAAAAGGTCACTTGGGGCTCGACAGAGAAGCTAGACCGTATCAGAAAGGCGTAGGGGTCGTCTTGACAAACGGACAATTTATGCGTCGTACATTTAAAAAAAGCGACAGAAATTCAAAAATACACTGTTAAAGGCTGACGGCCGATCATGTCCATTATTTCTACTTTAGACGAAGATAATTCTTGCAGGCAGGGTATTTATCATAGAGCGCGCTCAGATTCCTCACGCAGAGCCCTGCCATCGCCGTCTCGTGTTGTTCGTTGTGGTACATGGCATCATTGTGCCAGTGCGCAATCATATGAGCCAAGTTGAAGTACCTTTTTCGACAAACAATGAGTTGGGATGTAGGCTGCGATTCAAAAATTGGCACACCATTCAACAACCACTTTCTGCTCCTCCACGCTGTCGTCAGAATCTGTCAATCATCAATCACTCATAAATAGGCCAGGAAATGGAAACGAAAGAACCCACGATGTTTGATGTAATACGCTAGGTTGAGATAGACGTGTCGCTCGCGAATGAATCCTATCAGGTTTTCGAGTTTCTCCTTCCATACGATGGAGAACCTTTCCTGCTTCACTTGACTCGCTTGAAATACTTCCAAGAGATCGCGAACAAGGTTCGCAAACTTTTCTAGTTTACCTGAGTCGATGTCGCGACATTGTGTTTTTTCTGTTCAGGTGTACATCAGTCATAAGCCTTGCTTGATATCCGGTTGATTTCGTTATGCTTACTTGAAACGAAAAACTTGAAACCGAATTCATTGAATTTGTCTATGAAACATGTTTTATCATGTTCATTAAGAAGTAAGACAGAACTCACCATCTCCTGGAAGAAGCTGCATGCCATCGTCTTTACAAAAAGTGTCTTTCTTTGATGCGTGTCGGCCTGATTTGCACTTGGGAGGATCTACTTCGTCTTCCCCTGGACATAAATTGATCGCGCTCTTTGCAAGTTCTACGGGATCTAAATAGCAGAGCTAAGATGTGTCAGATTGTGAGACAGAACACTATATTACCCAAACAGTTGTGCTCCTGGTTCGATTTAGCTCCTGAACTTGGATTCTTGTCTCCAGGTTTCTTCCCCTCAGATTTTTTCTCCTCAGGTTTCCTCTCTTGCAGCCATTTCCCGCGATGAAATAGCGCTTCTTCAATTTCAGGTCGCAGGACAAAGGCAGTTGCCGTTGTCCCCTCTGTATTCTCCAGCGATCAGAGTTGATTCAGCTTTAGTCTGCAGATTCCTTTCTCACCGGGTACCACCCTGTTTTTGACATCCGTCACGATGTCTTTCATCAAGAGCATATCCCGATATCTGTGCGCTTGTAAAAGAAGACGACAAAGAGCTCTTGCGATACTACAAACATGCTCAGCTCAAGAGGGAAAAGAAAACGAGCACAACGTACTCCTCCTCAAGGTCCGATTTTCGAGTATTGGCAATGCAGAGGACATACGATTCATATGGTTTGCCCTTGGGATTGTCCTCGGACCTATATTTGACATGTTTAAAAAATGCAGCCACCGAGCGGGTAGGTGCCACGATTTTTTTCTTCTCTTCAGTCAGGTGATTGGGTGGCGGGATGTACGTTTTTGTCAATTCCAGCTCACTGCAGAGCTTCACCTGAAGATTGTATTTTTCTCTCAGATCATCTACGGAAATGTTAGATTGTCGCGATTTTACGTGTCCCTCCGACATAAAACGTTCGGCGCATCGCAGAATCGACTCTCGGTCAAAAGGTAGGGCCAAGGAGCAAGACTCCGGGAGAGGGAATATGCGAGGAATATATTCCACACAGTCATCCAAGCGTTTCGACCCCAGCTTCCTGTATAGTGCTATCGAGCAAATGAGCACTCCCCTAACTCAAACGCAGAGTAATACGAACTCTCGAGTCCTTCCGGAGCCATAAAACTAGAGTGACCAAAGTCCTCGAGATTTTCCTTATCGCCACCGACTAAAATATCAGTTGCCCGTCTGAGTTCGCAGTTATCGAACAAAAATCCTCTTTGTCCATGTATGGCAAGCAGCATTGGTTCCTTTTGCATGGTTTTTATGACAGATTTATCAACCGAACCGTATCCTTTATTGATAATTTGCAGGCTGTCTCGGTAACTAGACAGGCGTATGTGAGTACTTCCACCTGACTCTGGTCATAAAACTAACAAATCATAGTCATTTCCGAGCCGTTCGAGATAGTTATTGGGGCCTTCCGCCATCTTCGAGGCAATATCGGCAGCTTGGGGAAACCCTTTCGTGGCTTTACAATCCAACAGAAATTGATTTCCCGGATTGCCAAAGTTTACAATTGGGAAAATAGGTTCCAAATATTTGAACTCGTGGTGGGTTACTGAAATGACGAAACAGTCTGAAGGGCACTTGTGCTCCAAATGAGTGCCGTCGGCCTGCCACGGTACGAAGGCGACTTCCGACAGCAGCTGTAATTCTTGATGACAAATTAGAATGGCGACACAAAACAAAGATAACAGGACAGGTACGTACTCTCTCTGTGTCCGTGAGATCCTAGTAGTTTCAACCAAAGTTGGAACGACTCTAACGTGGGAGGACTATTGGTCAGGGAATCGATGACCACATCGGGGTCAGGGTCATCCTTTATTCCAAGTAGGTTGAGCAATTTTTTCTCCTCTCTCAATAAATCGGAGACCAGATCGAACCCAAGCTTTGCCCAGTCGTGCGATTGAACTGTCTAATACATTTTTCAGCGCCAAATACCACCCTTAATATAGGAAAAAAAACAAACTCGATGACAGGCAGCAAGCTTCCCAGGGATTGAAGTAGGAATAAAGGCTTCCTTGGACGTTGCAGCCTCCTCTTTATACCCCTTCTCATTTTCCTGAAGACACTTTCGGGCGAAGATTTTGACCTCGTCGTTGGCGCCTTGCGTCGACAACCATTCAACGATCTTTCGAATCGTCGGATATTTTCTCACGCCTAATCGTTCTAGTATGTTCGCGATGCGAACGTCGATTGATTCGACAGGTGGCAAGTCGAGGGTAGGGAAACCCAGCTCTCGAAGTTTACCATTGAGCACATCCGATCGGTACAAATCTGTCGGTATGAATTGCTCGTGTTCTTCGGAAACAAACACCTTGCGCTGCTTAAGGTCTTTGATGTGGCTGTCCAACGTTTCCTCGTTTTCCACATTAGCCAGATATTGTAGCAAACGAATATTCCTGTCGGCAGTGACGTCCGCCTCCAATCTGAAGAGTTGGTAAGTTCCTGGGGATAGAGGATAAATCATTTCCTATACCCTGGCAACAACGCACTCCAGTCAACTCCTCGATGAACTCCAAGATACTCTAGTGCCTGTTTCGTCTCCTTGGACAATCCTTGGTCGTCAATGACGGGTAGATCTTCGAGAATTCCAACGGTTGTGAAGTATGCCTCGCCTGGCGTTCTCAACCCTTTGTTTGTTCGTATACATTTGACAGATTCTAGCAGCTTCTTGGCTTGCTGAAGTGTGTCGTCAGATAGAGAAGATATGCCTTGTGGCCCAATAAGGACGGTGAACATGCGGTGGCCTATCGACTCGTCTCCTTTCTTGTCATCATTATTCTGCGGCAGACCTGTGCAATATACCAGCCAGTCAAATATGTCGAATGGTGCCCAACCGAAAAGGTCCGCAAGTTGATCCTGCATAGATGAAATTGAGTGCGGAATGAAAACGGTGTCGTCTGGTAGAAAACCAGTCTCCGTAACGGACGTGTATCGCTTGACCTGGTTGATTATGATATCCTTGCCCTTTAGAAGCTTCCCCTCCGAGAAAAGCTCAACGAAACCCTCTTTATCTCGAAATTTTGAGCCGAAATCTCTCCACCAATTCAAGAAGGCAATCAATTGCTCTTCCGACATGCCATCTTTAAACTCGTCTGCTAGGTCGGGGAGTATCACGGGTGTAATTTTGCACTGATCGATGAGAAGACGACGATGGTGGGACGAAAGCTTGTCACTGAGGCATGGATGACTTCGTAATGAAAGCGATGACCCCTTGATGGGCTTTCTGACGTTCGCCACGTCTGCAATTCCCGTAGTGGTAACGACACTCAACCCCCTCGTGGAGAAAAATCCATCCTTCAAGTGCTGTAAAACTCCTTCGTCTGCCTTCCCTTTGAACGCAAATCGATTCATAGTGAATAAACCGATTTTAGTCTGCTCAGCAGTATCAGCTGCATTCTTGGCTTTCTCCATCTCTTGATCATAAACTACTCGAGCCAGGGATCCAGCTAACTTGAAAACGGCCTCATTCCAAACTGTCGACGCCACTAATCATGAAAAAGCTGGCAGGTATAAGACATACGCACTAGCAACTAGTCCGTTCCTGGAAAGAGTGTTAAACAGTATCTTGGAAGAGGAGCAAAGGACTTACGTCAGGTCTACTGTACCACGTTCGACAGTCGGTAAAAAATGACTCCCGATATGCAACCCGATGCCAGTCGTCTGGCGGGTGCTCTGGCCCTAGCACAACAATCAACAGAAGTTCTAAACGGAAATCTACACCACCTACAATGAAAATGTGCCCGCTTTTTGCTTGTTTGTCAACACTTATTTGATAAAAGAGGAGAAGGTACATACTTGTCATCTTCGAGAACTCCGTGAGAGCCTCGAAAAAGGTGCGCCATTGGACCCTCTTCAACGACCTTGTGTTGTTCCGAGCTGAACTGCACAAATGAAGGTTGCCATTGTGAGTGGGAAAGTCTAGACTATACGGGAAAAGTACTTACATATGCAACCTTGCACGGAAAGCTCCCTGGAAGAGCTTTCATAATTGATTCGACACCTTTCTTCACTTCTGTCGGAGGAGTAGCCTGTACTTGTGCAGTATACACGTCATAGGTGATGATGTGTGTATTCTTTTCCGACAGATCACAGAATGTAGAACGGGTGTCTGACGCCTCAAAATCGTCGTCGTCGTCGTCACCTTCGTCCGCAGAATGTTCTTTTGGTTTCGGAAATGCCTGTTTTGCGGCTTCAACAGTGATACGTTGTACTGTCCACAATACTTAGCGAAGACTACATGAACGGTCCGATGTCACGTACTAGCACGATCTATAGACTTGATTGCCAGCATTCCCAAAGCATCCTCGGAATTCCTTATTGCGGGAAGGTCTTCACGTTCTTTACGGATGCACAAAAGTGTATGGTTATCGAGGAAGACCGATATGGTGTGGATTTCATGCAGAAATGTTATCGAAGAGACAAGGAATCTTGCAAAATCGGATAGCTTCGGCAACGATTCCTGTACGCCCGGTTTGAGTTTAAGTTCGATCGATGTCATTTTCGCCTCTTCTTTGATTTTACTTGTTTTCACTCGAAGCTATGCATGATAAATGAACAATGTCTAGTGGCGATATTTGAGGACCAACCTCCCGAGTAATTTGCAGATACCTGTCTGTAAAAATAAAAAATGAGGACATGAATACCGAGAAGATCTCCAAAGAAAAAGGAAAAACAGACCTTTGGATATCACCCGCGGCATTTCGCATACACCTAGGACAGTGTAAAATCCTACGAATGGGATTTGCCTCCTCATTGGCCGTAGGATCATCACTCGGCAAGCTTACCAACACCAAAAGCGCCCACCTTGGACGAGTCCCGATTCCCATCGGCTGACGAACAAAATCCATCAATCAATCGGTCCCGCTCAAAAATGCCGCGACGCACCTATCTTTCGAAGCCTATTCCAATCATCTTTCTCAAAAGGTTTTCCGTCATTCCTGATGGTCCATTTGCACACCTCCGAGATATGAGTAAACTTCAGGGCGAAAGGTATAGCGCGCCAACCTTGATTTCGCTGATGTCAACGGTAGCAGAAATGTTCTTCTCTGTCTCAAAAAGGATTTCTACGGTTTTTGCCTCGGCGTCGTCAGCGTTCTGGATCAGTTCCCGAAAGACTACATGTCGGATGAGAGAAAGGCACAAGAAGGCAGAACAGACACCACCATCGAACGGGCCAGGATAGCGTGATAGGATATTCAGTATCCCTTGCTTGTTGACCTCTACTGCGGTCCCCTGGTCATCCTATGAGAAATGCGTCAAAGCTGGCCGTCTACTGGACTCGCGCAGGCATAGTCACTTGATTCGAGGGATCCATGGCCAACAAACTCGGGTGCAGGAAATTGACGAGCCTTGCAACTTATAGCTTGCCGACAAACGCAGCGTGCGAGATAGCTGACATGGGCGCCTATAGACATTCAGTTGAAAAAGGAAATTAACACAGGGTTGTTAGGGACACGCCGTTGTGGTGAGGCTTGCGGCTTGTGTACATGCTCTTAGCACGATGTGATAATCGCACGGTCACCGTGTTGTACACAGGTGCGCAAAGGGTTTGGTCCAGCGGCCTGCGCCTGATACCAGGCTAGGCCCTGAAGTTCGCTACTCACAGACCCATCTCCGGAGAACATGATTAAAAAAGTGATAAGCTCTGTTGCGAGAGCATGGCCTACTACACAGACCCACAACAATGTACATCGACAGCAACCACTGTCCGAGCCTCTCGTGCTTCAAGTCTGAAACAGAGACCCATCAAGGCACTCACAGCTTCAACTGCAGATAGTCCTCGCACGAAGGATACTCTTTGCATAGCGCATTCAGATACCCCACGCAGATCCCCGCAAAGGTTATCTCGTGAACTTGGTCATGGTTCAATGACTTGTTGTGCGCAATCTCGTGCGCAAGAACGAAGTACCTTTTTAAATAACAGTCAGCTTCAAGGATGAAACAGTGCGCTCGAAGTTGAATACCAATCAATGATTTGCTTCCCTTCCTCAATATTTTTCCCATAGTCTGCCACCGATTCCGAGTCAGCTGGGGGCAAAGCAAAACATGAGTTTAGATCACGCACATTTTTTGAAGTAATACGCCAGGTTCAGAAAAATCTGCGTCTGGTTGTGATTGATACCCATCAAGTTTTCATCTTTGTCTTTGTCTTTCCAAATGATAATGAACGTCGCTTTGTGGTCTACACCAAACACCCGTGCTAGGGTGTAAATGATCTTTGCAAACTTATTCAACGCGTCCCGTTTTTCTTCATCGAGTGCACGACATCGCGAAGATTCTGTTCAAACATTCAATTATCAGCAACGGTCGTGTGGAGAGCCAAAATTGAACTTTTTGCGCTCACTATCCCAGTAAAACCTGAGGCCAAACGACTCATTTTTATCTGTGAAACGAGTGAGGTGTTCATCCAACGAAATGGGAAACAAGTCAGACGACGCACCGTCCACTCGAAGGTTTGCAACGACGTTTTTCGAACAACGGGTGTCTTCTTTGGGAGCCTTGGGCACTTGCTGCCGGTGCACCTTCAGCTCTTCGTCCGTTGGATTTCTGAACCTATCCATTGCTTCCTCTCCATTTCGCATTGGATCTATAGAATGAAAATCTAATCACATCTGGAGGAATAACGGCACATGTCTCACTGTAATCAGTAAAGTACTCTTTGAAGTTTTTGAAGGGCCAGCTGAAGAGATCTGCCTTTTGTTGCTCGTATCTCGGCTGTATATTTGAAGAAGCGTGTAACCCGCCAGGAGGTGAAATGCCTCCTTTTCCCCTTTCAGCAAACGATTGCTTATCATTGGAAAATAGCACGCCAGGCGCACACAATTGATGTGGTGAATGTGGGGAAACATTCTTCATGTCGTCTATAGCCGACAATCGTTAGATCAGATTCACTTCATAAGTAAACCGCTTATTTCACCACAGGCCTCGAGTATGAGGCTCTTGGTATTCTTGAGGAAAGGAATCATTTTTGGTAGACTTTGGCGTATGTCCATTTGAAGGATGAAACAAAGAGCTCTTGCAATGCTGCAACATCCTCAACCAACTGAGAAAGAAGAAAAAAAATGACATACTCGGTCGTCAGGTCCGATTCATGTTCCCTGGATATCAAAAGAGTATACTGGTCCTTGCCTGGTATCTGGACGAAGTACGCAGCCACCGAGCGAGTAAGCTCTCTGTGTCGATGCGCTGACGGGAAGGTCGTTTTTAGATGCACTCGGTCGCATATTACAACTTCAAAATTGAGGCTTTTTCGCAGCTCATCTGTCGAAATGACTAGTTTTTCCCCATCTGCTACCTCGTCGCATATGAATGATTTGGCACATTCCAGGATTTTATCCTGAACCAAATTTGGTGCAGGATAAAGAGTTTCATTATAATATGGACTGTAATCCACCAGATCATCTAGGCGTTTCGAGCCCAGCCTCTCATAGAATACTATCGAACAAACTGGATGAATACGCGTCTAAGTTCGTACGGAAAAGTACCCACTCTCGAGTTCTAGCGGTGCCAATGGAACAAACTTTCCAAAGTCTTTAACGTTTTGTTCGTCTCCACCGATGAAGATCTGGGAAGCTGCTCTGAGTACGTCGTCCTTGGAATTCTCATTTATGTTATCCCAGGTAGCAAGTAGCATCGGTTGCTCGCGAATGCCTTCTTGGAGATCCTGGGGAAACTGGTCAAACTCTTTAGCGATATGTAGCAATCCGTCCCGGTAACTAGGCGCCCGTTAGCAATTTCCTACGAGCCTAATCAACAATAACTGACCAATCAACTCCGATCTGCTCTAGGTACGACCCGGGATTTTCCGCCATTTTTTCAACGATAATCAAGGCAAGAGAACAGCCATCCTGGGCTCCGCAATTTAACAGACACCGATTACCACTTTCTCCAAAATCCACGATCGGGAAAACGGAGGCTAACCGGCTCTTTGACGTGGAGTCGTGCGACATGACGAAACATTCCGTCGGGCACTTGTATTCGGTACCGTCAGCATTGACTCGGGTTGGAACGAACGAAACGTGTGAGAGTTTGCGGAGTTCTAGAGAGAACAATCAGTATATTGACATAACCCATACGAGATTACACGTACGATCTTCCTGTTGGTGAGACACTAGTTGCTCTAATAATAGTTGGACCTCTTGCATGCTCGGGTCATTCTCGTTCAGCCATTCGATAAGTGCGGTAGTCGGGGGGACATTTTTTACACCGAGTACATCGAGTAAAGCTTCCTCATTTTTGAGCGAATCGGAAATCATATTGAACCCGAACCTCTCCCAACCAATAGATAGAATCACC
The DNA here is from genome assembly GCA_038089255.1 of Austroboletus rostrupii. NCBI lineage: Eukaryota > Fungi > Basidiomycota > Agaricomycetes > Boletales > Boletaceae > Austroboletus > Austroboletus rostrupii. The sequence continues at coordinate 11,994 of JBBPKM010000347.1, forward strand.
TGTATAAAGCGTTGGGCGAGCAACGCCGTCTCGGATAAAAAGAGAACCCACCTTTCGAGGATGAGCAAATTTCTCCACCCTGGTAGTAGGAACGAGGAGGCTACTCGACTCTTCGGCCTGCTTCTTATACTCTGCTTTGTATTTCCCAAGGCATTCTTGAGCAATAGCCCTCTTGGTGGACGGCTCTGACAACCACTCTATAATGTTTTGAAGCGGCGGGCATTTCCGCACACCCAAGTCCTCAAGCATGTTCGCAAGATCGGCGTCTATCTGCGTGCCAGGCGAAAGATCGAGAATAGGGAAACCCAACTGGCGAAGTTTGCCATCGAGCACATCTGACCGATACAAATCCGTCGGTACACGCCGCCCGTGTTTTTCAGAAGCAAATATTTTTCGCTCTCGGAGATCACTGACGTGAGTACCAAACGATTGGTTATGTTTCACGTCCACAAGATAACGTAGCAAGCGGCCATTGGTACCTGTGTCGGCGTTGGATTCCAAACTAGAGAGCTCTTCAGTTAGACGAAACAGACGACGAACGTGGCACCATACGCTGGCAGCAATGTATTCCAGTCTACAACTCGACGAACGCCAAGACGTCCTAGCGCTCTCCGTACGCTAGTCGACAATGCCTGGTCGTCGACGATAGGCAGATCTTTGGCCTCAGTAATTGTGAAATGTGACTCGCTTGGCCTTTTCAGCCCCTTGTTCGTTTGTATGCATGCGACTGACTGCAGGAGCTTTTTCGCCTTATCAAGGTCTTCGTTCGATAGATTTGATATACCTTGCGAACCAGTTAAGATAGCGAAAACACGGTGGCCAATCGACTCCCCCGCCATTCGGTCTTGTAGTAGTTGCGCACAATGTCCCAGCCATCCAAATGTGTCGAGCCGAGTCCAACCAAGCAAATCAAAGCGATTAAGGTTGGAAATCAACGACTCCGGGATGTGAAAGGTGCCGTTCGGAAGAAGATCTCTTTCGGCTGTAACGGACGTATAATGCCTTATTTTTTTTATCAAGATGTCTTCTCCATTTAAGCGGAGCCTTCCTGTCGAGCGTAGCCGTTCGACGAAGCTCTCATTGCCCAAAACTTTCTTCGAGGAAGTTCCCCACCATCTGATGAAGGCAGTTGACTGATCCTCCGATACTCCACTAGCGAACTCGTCTATTAGGTCATTGAACGAAACAGTTTTTATCTTGCACCGTTCGATGAGAAGAGTGCGATGGCGTGAGGAGATCTTGTTGTGGAGGAGTTGACGACCTTGTAAAAAGGAAAATTCCTTGCTGCGCTTCCTGACCTTGGTGACACTCGTAATTCCAGAGGCGGTGACGACGTGCAAATTTTGGGCAGAGAAGAAGCCGTCTTTCAAGTGCTGCAAAACGCCATCGTCTGTCTGACCCTCGAATGCGAATCGCTTCATGGTGAATAGTCCAACCTCAGTTTGCTCAGACCCTATTTTCTCTGCTTTGCTCATTTCCTGGTTATAAACGACTCGTGCCAGACACCCAGCTACCTTTAAAACGGCCATATTCCAAACTATCGATACGATGTCAGTTACAGTGTGATACTATAAAGTACACACCCACCAGCAACTTGCCCATTTCTGGAAGAAGTGTCAAAACAGTGCTTTCAGGATCCGAGTAATAAAACCTACGTCAGGTCCACCGCACCACGCTCGACGGTTGGAAAAAAGTGGCTGCCAATGTGTAACCCAATACCTGTGTTCTGACGAGTGCTCTGTCCCTAAAACATGATGAACAAAATTCAAAAGAAAAATCTGAACTGCCCACAATGAAAATTCGACCACTTTATTTTCCGTCGGTCAGTATACTGAGATGTATATAATTAGATACAGACTTGTTGTCATGGAAGATCCCGTGCGAGCCCCGGAAAAGATGCGACATTCCGCTTTGTTCGACAGTTTTTTGCTGTTCCGAATTAAACTGTACGAACGAGGATTATAAGTTGCACATTATCTGACGAGATACGAAACATCGATTCACATATACGATTTTACAAGAAAATTGATCCGGAAGGGCTTTCAAGACTGCCGTTATGCCGTCCTTCATGTATTGCGGGGGACTAGCTTGTACGTTTGCGGCGTAGAGGTCACATTCAATAGTGCGAGAAGTTTCTTTTGTCATATCGCACGAGTAAGAGGATACGCTTGAATCTGGAAGGGTCTGTGAAACCACCATAACTTGATGTTCCTCCCCGTCGGCTTCGCCCCCCAAAGGTTCACTTGGTTTCGGGAATACCTGTTCTGCCGCCTTAACCGTAACCTGTTGCACTGCCCAAGACTCAGGAATTTTTACGGACCAGAGTCAAATCCGACTCACCAGCATAGTCTACAGTTCTGATAATCAACATCCCGGAGGCATTTGCGAAATTCTCAATTGGGGACGGGACTTCGCGCCCTTTATGGATATGCAACAGTGTCCAATTATCGAGGAACACTGATATTGTATGGATTTTATTCAGGAATGTTATGGAAGAGATTAGGAATCTTGCAAGGTCGGGAAGCTTTGGAAACCGCTCATGTACGTCCGATTTGAGGTCGAGTTCGATCGACGTCATCTCCTTCTCTTGCTTTTTTAAATATCCTGTTTTCACTCGAAGCTGTATTGTATCAGTTTAGTAGCCTCGAGTGAGGACTATACCAAACTCACTTCCTGCCCTCGAGTCATTTGCAAGTACTTGCCTAGAAAACGACAATATATAGAACCGAAATCATCGATGAAGTTCACCAAAAAAGCCCACCGTTAGACTTCACTAGAGGCTTGTCGCTTACGCTCAGGACGACGTAAAACCCTGCAAATAGAATTCAAAGCGGGTCAAGATGTGCAGAACTTGCTCACCGACTCCAAAAGCTCCCACTTTGGACGAATCTCGGTTTCCCTCGGCTAACGAACGCAATCAGATCGTCATCCCCCGAAGAGCGAGTCATCGACGCACCAATCCTTCCAAGCCGTTCCCAATCCCTGTCTTCTAAATCATTTCCGTCGTTCTTGATGATCCATTTGCGCACGTCCACCTAGTAGCCAACTGTTTGTTTGCAAGTCCGACGTTAAATACACGCAGTACTCTGACCTTGACCTGATCCAGGTTTACGTTGGGGGGCAGTTTCTTTCCCGTCTGGAAGTGGATCTGCACCGTTTTCGCCTCGGCATCGTCTGCATTCTGAATCAACTCCCGAAAGACTAGCATACACGGATCAGCATAGTGCCATCGACGTAAGGCGAGAAGGGCAACCATCGAACTGCCCAGGGTAGCGGGTGAGGATGTTTACCAATGCATCCTGGTTGATCTCGATCGCCGTCTCTTGTGTGTCGTCTTCCTGCGCACACCGTCCAGCGTTACAGTGATTCGGACAACTGCCAAGAATGCCGACATACCGTGCTCGTCGTCGCTGCTTTTGTGGGCATCGCTCGTGTCGTGGGGGACGCCCGAGGGATCAGCTCCTCGTTTTATGCCACTTGTCGACGAATCCACGCCCAGGCTGCGTGGCAAGATGGTTAGGCGCCTTGTAGGCCTTCCATTTGTGCGAACCGTCGCCTCAAGGACGTGACCCTGGGACACATATGGGCGCCCATTGGCACAACAAGGTTTCCATCAAAAAGAACAATGCCCGCGGCTGATACAAGACGTTCAGTTTATTCCTGCTCTTGTTCGCGCTTCTCCGCTCTTACTGCAGGCGTCTCTGTGCTTCCATCCCCTTCTCTTTACGAATACGAAACGCCATGGACGACTCTGAGGGCGTCAGAACATTGCGCATCGCCCTAGAACTCCAGCGTATCGTCTCGGCTGTGGCCAACCACATTAAACAGGCTATCGGAGACGATCCCTCCATCGCTGCGCTTCAGAGCAACCTTCGGCTCGTCCTCTACAACTGCAGTGTCTTCCTGGACATCTTTTACGCGAGTAGCACCGGAGCCGCCGACTTGGGTCAGAAGTTCGCTAACGAGGATTCTCAAGCA
>JBBPKM010000348.1:0-15965 GCA_038089255.1 Austroboletus rostrupii
ACGTTTTTTTCTCCTCCCAACATCTTGCACACGCACTCAATCGCGGGCAGAGTCGTTGCAGGCTCCCGCATAGAGGCTGGATCGTCTGCTACGGACTTACTTGGCCTTGGCGCCCTAGGCTCTTCCACCCCCCACAATCAGTCATCTACGGCTCTAGAGTTGCCCAAAGCCCCGTTCGACGCGGTCATCGCGATCGGTGTTCTCATCAAGGGCTCGACCATGCACTTTGAGTATATCTGCGACGCCGTTTCACATGCGCTCATGAGGGTCCAGCTGGACACGGGTGTCCCAGTGATCTTTGGCGTTTTGACCGCCCTCAACGACGACCAGGCATTGGAGCGTGCCGGGATTGGCAAAGGGGAGAACAAGGGCCACAATCACGGAGAAGACTGGGGGCTGGCCGCGGTGGAAATGGCGACACAGTGCCGGGGATGGTCGTCGGGGAAGTTTTTGTAGACGGTGAAAACGAACAGATACTGTACGCTTGTGTGTGCTTGTACTTTGTGTAGGACGCCGGAGGATTTGTAAACTAATGCTACCGTCGCTTGTCCTTCCCTTCGACACCGGTTCGATACGACCCACAGGATGAAGAAAAAAGTACGCCCAGTTGTCTCGTCCATAAACAAGTCCAACCGTGTTTTCAATCAAGGTTCTTTTGATGGGTGCGTCGGGCAGCGGGAAGACGTCCATGCGTTCCATGATCTTGTGAGCCAAAGGTCCATTCGCATCCGCTGTGTGTTGACAACGGCTGGATCAGTTCCAACAACCCGGCATCCCTGACGTCCCGATTAGGTGCCACCATCGACGTGGAGCAGAACCATGTCCGGTTTCTTGGAGACCTCATCCTCAACCTATGGGACTGCGGAGGTCAAGATGCGTTCATGGACTCGTACCTCTCCACACAACGCTCCACTATATTCTCGCATGCGGGTGTCATGATCTACGTGTTTGATGTGGAGAGTCGTGAGATGACAAAGGACCTGGAGTACTATCGTGACTGTCTCGACGGTTTGTCGCAGTTCAGCAAAGACGCGAGCGTGTTTCTCCTTGTCCACAAAATGGATCTGGTTCGCGACGGTGAACGATCCGCCATCTTTCAGCGAAAAACCGCAGAGTTGGAGAAGGCGAGTGGCGATTTCCCTGTAAAGGTTCTTGGGACAAGCATATATGACGAGACGTTGTACAAGGTATTCCGTATCATTGTTCCCTTTTGGATGAGTTGTGTCTGATTGTCTGTGCAACAGGCTTGGTCTAGCATCGTCAACACGTTGATACCCAATGCTCGCAATCTCACCAAACATCTACGGATATTTGCAGAAGCCTGTAGTGCAACTGAGGTCATCCTCTTCGAGCGTGCAACTTTCTTGGTTATCGCTACCTCATCCTCCTCTGATGCATCCGATTCTCTTGTGACCCATTCATTAGATCCAAAACGCTATGAACGTACTTCAGAGTTGATCAAAGCTTTCAAACAATCATGTTCGCGGTTACGTGAGGAGTTCCACTCTCTGGAAATGGAGCTTGCAGAATTTACAGCGGTTTTGGACGAAATGACAAAGAACACCTATGTTTTGGTCGTGGTCCATAATCCAGTCGTCGGTGAGGAAAAGACCGAGAGCATGGTTCTGTTTGCTAAACAAACGCCCAGAAACCGCGGCGATCAAAATGAACATTCGAATGGCAAGAAAAAAGTTTGAAGAACTTCAAGGGGACACTTTGATATCGTAGGAAGATCGTTTTTGAGTGGCATTTCTGCTCCAGCACTCGAGGCAAGTGTATCATGTTGCGTGGAAACAGACTGTTATCCCACTGACGGTTCTATTATCCATCACAGGCTCGGGGTAACCTTTTACAGTCAACGGGCAATCAACGCACCACGAAGATCAATGAAGATATTTTTTCCAGAGAGTGATGCTTCCATTGGTACAGTTACAGTAAGGATATCATACATCAAAAATTGCTTCCGCGATCCTTCAATACATCCGCATTTACCTCTTGAACATGCAAGTTTTTGCTCATAAGATGCTCAATGTCAGAGAACTGGACCAAAGTCCCCACCAAAAAGTCGTGCCTCTCGACGGGTACAATCGCATGTTCGATGATGGACACGCCAGTGTTTAGGCAATGACCGATTCGAACGTCCTTGCGACAGCTCACTATTCCGTTGTCCCGCAGCGCAGACAAGAGGACCGCAATCCAAGCCCCATGGGAGACTATGAGGATGTTGTGGGGTTGTTCCGCGGTGGGGCTCGCCTGAAGCACCGAACCCATGTGCTCCACGATCGAGTTCATATACCAGGCCAAACACCTCGAGGTAAAATTGGGTATCGTCTCCATCGACGGTGCTGTTTTGCTCGATCGTACGACTTGCCCCTCGAGTTCTCCCATGTACTACTACGCCAACGCGCAAAACCGGGCCGATGTTGAGCTCAGATGACGCAAGGACCATTCCACGGCTTACCCGCTCCCGAATCTTTGTGTCCTGCTCTAAAACCGCATCCGGATGGAATTGGAGGATACACTCGGCGGTCTGGGCGTAATTGAGTCATACATGGAAGTTGAGAAGTCGGGGATGTTACCTTGGATGCCCTCTGGAGATCGCTACTGAACGCTTTCGCAAAGGGGACCTCCTTCAGAGCCTCGGCGACCAGCATGGCTTGGACTAGCCCAACCTCATTCAGCGGGACGTCCAAGTGGCCCTGTACCCTACGCGCTTTGTTCCATTCTGTTTCACCGTGCCGCACGATGTATATGCGGAACTGCTGGGGAGGCATCGGAAGGAAGTACTAGGTAAGACGCAGTCGGAGCGCCACCGAATTGTTGACCAGCGGCGTCCGGGGTTCGCCGGCTCGAACTCACTATACTCTACACGGATGCGCCATGGATTTATCAGACAATCACTGAGTCAACGTGTCGATTTCCTCTACAACACCGCCAATCCTCCCGTCATCAAAGTTAGCTCGTGTCGCGCGCATAACCTCCTTCAGCGCCAACGCATGTGCAGATTTCAGATTCGGTAAAGTGCCTCGAACTCGGGCTTCGTAAACCTTATTCAAGCGCCGTTGACACCTACAAACATTCGAGAATGAGGCATGCTTACAATGTTTCCGAGCGCAACGCAGCCACGATAGGCTACTTCAGGGTCCTCCTTCTCCGATTTCAGCACCTGCAACACGTTAGTGGGCTAATTCCGCGACAACTAGATCCCGACCTTGAAGATAACAGAGAGGCATTGATCACGTTGCGCTACGTTTGCAGGTGCATTCAAGTGAATGCACGAGAAACTAGTTAGTATCCTTGAGCATAGTAACCAAGCTTCATCGTGAGAAATACGTACTTGAACAACACTGATACTAGGGCAACCCGCTGGGGCTTTGAGAGGAGATGGTATGGCGCCTGTGCCAGTGCCTCAAAAATCTGGTGGAACGTCAAATGAAGTTGAAAGAAGTAGGTCTCTCTTTACCTGCTGAACCCATCGTCCATTGCTCAGCGAAGCGCCCTCCTGGAAGCAATTTGCAATAGTACGCAATAGCAGCAGTACATTTGTTTCCTGAGGCTTCAGCATTGAGTTCCCCCTTGATACGACAGATGTCCACTCTGATACGTCGAATAGACAACCAATGAAGTTCTTTCGATCTCCAGAGATATCTAGGGCGCTCGGGTAGTATGCCACAACTAAACGGCTGAGGTCCATTGCTACCGACATGTCAGTGTACAAATACCCCGAACAGCAAAAGACAAACACACACCAGGAAATCGTTGAGCAACTGGCCAGCGGTCCAGGATCGATACTATTGCTTTGATGTGCGTTTCACCCAGAGCGACAGACTTTCCGGATACTTCATTCGAAATACTTTGAGAAATGAACGTGAAAATTTCTTCAATCGATGCTCGTTCCTCAGGGTTCATTGCACAAGACGTGGTTGCCTTTCGAGAAAATACAAGGATTAATTGCAGCTACATACTTGAACGTTGCAGCTGCAGCTCACGTTTTCATTGCGAAGAGCGTCATCAAACTGATACAGTTTGGCGCGCATGGCTGATATATTGGATTGTTTGAAAGCCACGAGCGTTTTCTGAGAAAGTGGACGTTAGCGCACGGGATAATGAAAGTACAAGACGGACAAATGGGAGAATTTTTGTCTGTGGGGGCTGAGAAGCTGGAGCAGCCTGCACAGTTCCGGTGTAACGAGATGCGCCGGTGTAAGGGTCCACAAGTGTAGATGCAGTCGGTGGATATCCTACAGAAGGCTGGTATCTCGCTGCTCCTGTTAGATACAAGTATGGTTGCTTCAAGTCCGTGCACGCGACGATGTTTCAAAACTGACCTGTATATGGATCCACGTAGTCGCTACCAGCGCCCAAGTTCACCGCTGTGGCATTCTTCTCAATGAACCTTACAACTTCATCAATATAGCTCATCGAAATATCATTCTGCTGGAGGAAGCGTTGGGCAGCCGTGTAAGGATTCTCTGTGACATATAAACATTTGCTCAATTTCATAAAGCTTACTCACCAGAGGCGTTATATGGGAGCTTCAACGGAGGTGCACCTTCTTGCACGTCTACATCGAAGACGTAGTCATATTCTTTTCCATTGTAAAGCTGTTTACGACTGGAGCCAACAGCATCGACGACCTCTCCGACTTTTTGCCAGCTAGACAAAATAGGATCCCACTTTGGTAGTTAAGCTCGGTCATGGATGTTGATCAATTAGATATGACTCACCTGGTGGGCTTCCACAGTGTCCCCAATCCGTACCATCTTCACATCTCCAGTCTTTTTCCCTGGTTTCATTCTTCAGTATTTAAAACGAGGAGTATCTGACGAAGCACCTGGGACAAGCAGAGATTCCGGGCCCGGCAAGTCTGCCTTCTTCACATCACCAACTTGTTGCGATGGAAGCGCCTGGTTGGAAACTTCATCCTCGAATGCTTTCAAATCGGCCTCACTTGCCCAGCGGTCTTCTGCATTACTGAACACTCGAACGATGCCGTCGCTGCTTCCGCTAACAATGTCGCAGTTTGGCATAGTAGCCACAGTCCACACGGATATGGCAGGATGTATTATGACTTGGGCACATTCTCCGTCTGGAATCTCCGTAAATGTCAATGGTTACACCACAGAAAAAATCTAATCATACCACGCCATATCCGTATTGAACGATCCTCTCCAGCAGACACTAAGTCACCGTTAGGCAATACCGATAGACTGTATACAAAGGAAGTATGTCCGGATAATGCGTAAATAAGGTCACCACCCATCGTCCATACTCGAACTTCACTGAAAACGTCGTATGTCAGCAATAAGGCCCAGATCATAATTGCGTTCATTCAACCTATCGTTGGAGCAGGAAGCGAAACCGAGATCAGGCACTAATGTTAGGCCGCGGACTGCGTCGCGGTGACCCTCATAATTTTGAATCACTTTATTCTGCGTCCAAAGCTTGATGGTCTTATCCGCAGATCCTATCGTGGCGTTAGAAAGCCAACGATGGGATAGGAATGCGGCAACCTGTCAAGAAATGCGAGCCCTCCAAAGCAAGCACGGCCCATACTGACTGTTGATGCGCCTTGAGGTCGTATTGAAGTGCAAAGTCTTTCCATACTTTGGCAGTCCTTTCTCTTCACTTTTACCTAGTTCCAGTTTTGAAGGAGGAGGACCACTCACTTATCCCAGGAGCCAGAAATTATATCACCCTCGGGTCCAACATGGATGGCACACACGTTATCTAAGTGTCCAATTAAGGAGTATTCCGGTTCTTCTTTGTAGGAAGAGTCGAGCGAGAAAACGTTGATAACCATATCTTGGCCCCCAACGACAGCATAGCCTTACCACGAATGCAAAAGTACGTTTCTGTCACATATCTATTGGAAGGGGAGGTAGATACTGACCTTGAGGCGCATCCGCTGTTGGGGGGAGATACGCCACCGCATTGACGAACCTGGAGCCTGACCGAAGGGTAGAAACGGGAGAGAAAGACAAAGGTGAACTTCGGCGCCACGATATCGTGGTTGAGTCGCGCGAAGCGGACAGGATCAGATTATCCGTTGGTGATGCCACACCACGGACCTGGGGTTCTGTCAGATCTTGTCCGAGCTCCTAGATAGTGCAAGACAGTGAAAACATACATCAGCTGAATGATTCGATAATGTCGCTGAAAGCTTGTAAGGCATATGTGAGATATGGCACTGCCAGTGGGGCAAGTTCGAGAATCTAGGCTGATACATAACCAAGTCATATTGATTACGTAAGCAACCACCAGTATCAAAACCAGTCATGCAGCTGGGCTAGTGAAGCAAGCACATACTTCAGGCCTCAGGCCTCATGAAGATGTGATTAAATGCATCTAATTATAATTTCGAGAACGAAATGGAAAGCGAAAGAAGACGAGAATGTACACCACATTAACGATCCCACAGCCATAATGAGAGCGGTAGGAAGATACGGTGGTCCATACTATGCCGTGCACCATTACTTCATCTCCTGCGAGGGCCCCACGATAGATGGTCGAGCGTAGGGTTCGATCACGACCAGTTGCCAAAACTAACGTGAGGGGTTTAAGGAAAAACACGCCAGAAAATGTGCTGTCACACATGTAAAGAGTTTAGGGCCGACATTTCCAACATCAACGCGGTAACATTCCGCAGATACAGTGAAGTGTACAGACTCTGAGCATGTATTTCAGTCGCAAAGGTCCACAGCCGTTCCAATGAAAACTTTAAGTCTTTTTGTCATTTTATTGGAATCGCCCTCTGCTCTGCGTTTTAAGCTAGCTTCCGACTGACGGTCTGTAAACGTAAGGATGTTCTGAGTTGGCTCTTGAGTTTGAGAGTCGAATTCTAGTGTCTCGACCGACGTTTTGCTTCTCTGTTCCGGACCGATGGTGAATTTCGTTGAATTCCTGCTCGGAACGTTCAATACAATGGGATCAGCGGGCGAAAGGGGCGCCTACGCGTTCCGGTCCATAATATGGGTTTCAACAATCTTTCAAATGCAGGAGGACTCGCATCCATGAACAATGCAGATAAATGTACTGACCCTATTTGTTATACCCAGAAGACGATTCTCTACCAGTGGTTCCGGGCAAAAGTAGTCTAGGTATGCTTTGCTTCTCTTAGTTGAGGGCAGAAATACGTATATCGTTTTGTGTAATTCTCTCTGTGTTTTCTTCCCCTTATTTTTCGCCAGTTTCTTGCCTTTCTTTGGACGACCCCTTACGGAATCCAAGCCCTCAGATATCGAGTCTTCCGTCGTGATGAATCCTGCACAGTTCAAGATCAAATATCTTGAATAAGACAAATACAAATACTGAACCTTCATCCTCGAGTCTCGTAAGTAATTGGTTCACCAGGGTGGCAACGCAACCTAATAATAGTAATGAGCGTCCCCAGTCAATGTTGATGAAAGCGTACGCGAACCAATCTGTTCTCTAAACTGGAGAACAGTAGCAGGTCTGTGAACCTCGAATGTTTTGATTGCACGTCTAGGGCAGCAGAAAATGAGCAAAACATCGACCAAAACGTGGACCAAGGGTACCTGAATAACGCGAGGTCTTTAAACCTGCTGATCACGTCGATACGCGTCCTTTCGGCCATAATGTCCCAGTCAGGGGACTGCCGGAGGCGGCAGTCAAAGCATACAAATTGTGACGGAAGACGTTCATCTTGTAAGCCATGATAGCTTTGGACCATTCAACCTAACTGCCGATTTATTTTATTATCAGAGCTCACCCCATGCACCTACGAGGGGAAGTCATGAATCAGGATGCACGGTCATGCAGGCAACAAGAGGATGCCTGACCAAATATGACGCCACTTATTGCAACCGCCCTCGCAGAGAATCAGGAGACCATCGATCTGACGAGGGAAATCAATTCAACAGCATAAGTTGCTTTCAGGATCTTAAAATAACCGTTGTGCCACAATCACAATCAATGCGGCCATCATATTGCACTTCGTTTGGTGCTCCCATCGTCTCCACCGTTTTCTCACGTGTGTTGGAATTATTTTTCTCTACAGAAACTCGACCATCGGAGCCTAAGGTTGATTAAGATCTTCAATAGAGTAAAAAAAACAGAGATGCGCGCCTGTCATACTTGAGTTTGGTCTGATTTGGCATTTCTCTCCGGAAATAAACGTATTGGCTTTCTCGGTCGAGACAAAAGATTTAAAAGATTCGCGGGTGTTTGAGGGGGGTAGAGTACCTTGACTTGGCAAAGGCGATAGCGATTGCATTTCAACCTCCTGAGTTTCGGGAATCACTTGCGTATCTTCCATATCTCGAGGGACCATCTAATTTAACGTGAGAATTCAGAGCGACGCAAAGAATGCTCGACGAAGCTCACAAGAAGTCCAATATGTGACGGGGTAGCGTCTGGATGACCTCTATATTCGACCAAGTTGCTGTGCTCACCCCGATCTTCGTATACTGGAACTGGAACTATCTTCCCATCGTCACCTCGTATACCAGTAGGAACCATAGCACCGCTGGCATTACATCTCATTAAAACAATGCCTTCGTCGGCGACGTCTTCTCCCAGGGCATCATCATCCGCATCCAGCTCTGCGTCCCATACAACATTCCTGTTTAGTGCATCTTTTCTTTGGAGTTCTGCATCTTCTACACGAAGCCGAGCTTCTTCGACAGGAGTCAATTTCGGAGCGCGGTGGGTAGTAAGGCCATTAAATGTCGCATTGTTATCCTCAGTGGAAGACGGAAGAAATGAGGAAACTGAGACGACTTTCATGTTTACACTGGTAGCGCCGTCAAAGCATCCAAGATCTGCGCCAAATTAAAAGACGTACCCGTGCCAACCAGTTTCCAGATTACCGATCCTTGTGCTTTCCGGTGCCTCAGCTATTCTGTGAGTTGTAAAAAACCATTTATTTATCTCGGCATCACCAGCTTGGAAACAAGGGGGTTGGTATTCATCTGGGGTATTTTCGTTGAAGAAAAGTTTAAAATTTCCATATCGGTATTCTACAACAGTTGCATGGGAAATGGGTGATTTCACATAAGGAAAAGACTCACTTGGTAATGTTTCCATCTGTGAAATAGTGGTAACCAGCGTCTTGATCATCAACTGTATTATAGGGTGAATTCGATGTTGGACTGGGAAAAAACAGAACTACCTTGAGACTGCGCTTCACGTCGCCAAGGGTAGGTAATTTTCCTTGTTTTAGAGCGTCGATCACGGCATCTCCATCGACTCGTTGCAACGATAATGCTGACAGTCGATCCCCCAAAGACATAATGGGTACTACAGTATCTGTACCCGCAACCTTGTGGTACTGTAGGTACTTAGCTCAGAGTGGATCAAGATGAATATATCTTCTTACCTGGAAATTGAAGGTATAGGCCTCCACGATACTGCCAGAAACTGGTGAACGGGGTAATGGAAACGTTGACACAACATTACTTATTTGGGTCCTTGCTATCCTGTTAAGTGTCTTCAAGTAATGAAACATCGAATAGTGCAGATGACTCACTAAATATATCGCGAAGATGAAGCGGCGAAGGTACTGCTTCTCGATAGCGTCGAATATACCCTTTTCCTGGATAATACGGTGGTCATATGCGTAGAGTACACGACTCAGAGCAGCATATATGCGTACCAGATAGTCCAAAATCCTGTCACCTTCGTTGGTGAAACCGCGCTTCAGGCCCATGATAGTCACACCGCTGACAGTTGACCTTGTTTGACTATCAAATGATCCAGCAGGCGTGGTCGAAGGAATTTGAGCAGATAAATGATCTGCACAACACGTCAAGTAAATTATTTCCAATGTATCATAGTACTTACACTCGGAAAAGTTCTCGTAAGGTAGCAGACCTCTGAAGAACATCAAGTCAGCTATTAGAGCAGCAGTTATTGTATACCTCAGGTATGCGATGCAACCCAGTCCAGCTTTCAAAAGGGTCTCAACACATTGCAAGCTAGTACTACTACTGAGTGTCTGATAAAATGTCTGTCATTACCAGGAACGGCTTTATCGAAGAACTTACTTGGGCTTCACTATGATTTGCGATGACCTGCGCCTGCATCACGGGTTAAATGTAATATCGAAAGTAGACAAGGGGGAAGGAATTAGTAACGTGACTATTATTCGTTCGGGCTATTAAGGCGCCGATCACGTGGATGGGTATCCACCAATGCTGACTCAGCACGTGTCATTGGGAAGCGGCGACACTCGCTCGGTGAACTTTACTACTGAAGTCTCGAGCTCAAGTGTGTTTGAGCCACGGGCGGTGTTGCAAATGACTCTATGATTGGCCTGTCCCTATCAACACGGTTATCCGGGTATCGAAGCCATCGCTGCGGATGGGCATCTCCGGGGTGTAAAACGGGTTTTTCATAACTGCATCCGCATAAGCTTCGTAAACCTTCGGCAAGACACTCTCGGCGGTGGCCTCCGATAAGGAGGTCAGTAGTACAAACTTGGTTCCTTGAGTGGGTGCTCGATCCCGTTCTACCATTCGCGGATTGACAAAGCAGACGCACCGGTTGATGTCAAGAAGATTGTTAATTTCAAGGATTCCCCTTCAATAACTTGCGTCCCAGAACTGGTCCCAACTGGAGAAAGCCTGCTAGTGATGGCGTGGATACCATGCAGAGTGCCAGCGAGTATGAGGTATTCATTGGACGTTAGGTTTGCAAGGCCATCTGTGAAATTTCTCCGACAATCAATCGTATGTATTAACGAGGAGACCAATGAATATGACCTGCAAAGTTGCGTTGATACACGAGACCGCCAGCTTTGTTGATCACCTGCAAAGTCGATTAGAGCACCATTCCTTCACTTTAATTAACTTTACCCAGAGCCCAAAAATGGCCATGAAAGTGGATTGAAGGATTTCAAAATGCTGGCTCGTGACAGGATATTCCTTATTGTGACATTTTGAGTCACACACCGACAACACGGTTCACTCACTAGCATGCGAGTCACTGCTAGGTCCTCGGCCCAATTTGTCGTATTCCGCCTTTTTTTTCTTTTGTCGTGGATCATACACTCGCACCAGCTCGCAAGACTAGGTCCCAGGGACTTTACGCAACTGTCTACTGAACAAATCATTGCCTTAACAAATTCTGCAGACCCAGTCAAGAATATTGACACACGAAATCCTGACTCTCATTTGTCAAAGATATTGATTCCACGTCCTGGCATGTATTTTTATGTACTTTATATTTCTTGTTGCATTTTGATCCAGGACGGTAGTCGGAAGCGATAACATCACACTTGTTCGCCAACACATCGTCGCCACGTTGAGAACCTTGAGCTGGCACGTCGAAGAAGACAGCTTCACAAACGATACACCATATGGTCAGCGTCCGTTCACCAACATTGTCGCTACAAAGGACCCAACGGCCTTACGAAGAGTCGTTGTTTCTGCACATTATGATAGCAAATTCTTCCCCGCATACCCAGACAATCAGGTATATTTTTTTGCAAGACTGATCTGTTCTTTGTCTCGACGGCTCTAAGTTTGTAGGTGCCACGGACTCCGCAGCTCCGTGTGCGATGATTCTTGACCTTGCCGAGGCCTTAACTCCGCTGCTGGAGGACCGCGAGAAACGGCTACTGGATGGGCTGGATGACGATGACGACCTTTCCAATACTACGCTGCAACTTGTGTTCTTTGATGGCGAAGAAGCATTCAAAGTATGGACAGAAACAGATTCAGTTTATGGTGCAAGGTAAATCAAATTCAAACATCACTTGCATTGCTGATCCACTGGTAAATACAGGCATTTATCCGAAAAGTGGGCAACAACTTACATACCTCCACACACAAAAAGGCGGCTAATGAGTCAATCCATGACGGAACTAAGTGGAATTGAACATCTTATTCTTCTGGACCTCCTGGGGGCACCTAATCCATCCATTCGTTCATATTTTACCGATACTGCGTGGTTATTCGATTCGCTGATCTCCGCGGAGCAACGGCTATACAACTCCGGTGTGCTTTTAGACTCGGAGGGCGCCGCAGCCTTCCGAAGCTTTTTCATGCCTCGCCGTGGTAACGAGTTCAGTCATGGGTATATAGCAGACGATCATATACCATTCCTTCGCAAGGGCGTGAATATCCTTCATCTGATTCCGTATCAGTTTCCTAATGTTTGGCATACCTTGCGGGTAAGTCGTACATCGCACGAAAATTAAAAATGCTGCAGGTTGATTCACAGGACGATGCAACCGCTCTAGACATGACCACCATGAGACGCTGGAACTTAATCCTGAGGGTGTTTATGTCAGAATATTTAGGGCTACAGCCCGAACCGAGCCCAATGCAAACGAGGCAGGGGCATGTAAAGCACCTCGAAAACGAACTGGTGAGTATTTCATTACATTAACACATCTATAATAATTTTGAGTTAAGCTTGCTTAGTAGTCTCACTTATAGTTGCGCACTCGGTCCTCTTTGCAAAATTGACGAATGTTACTATTATACAAGTACAAAGTATTCGTGTTCCAGTGACCGAATGTTCAACGCCAAGAAGGTTTCTGCGCGCCATCATGCAGCCATTATCAAAGCCTTGTAGCATTTCATTAACTCGGAGGCATCCATCACGAGCTGTCATGATCAGTATCGCAGTACCGTAGTTTTTGACATTGCAGAAGAATGGCGCACCTGCTGTTTCTCTCGACCTTCATCTAGATGCTGTTTTGCTGCATTCATTATGTCCTTGCGCGACTTCCGCATCCGGGCTGATTGAACCTGGGCTGTTGAATAGGGTGTGTGTGTACGCATTCGACATGCATATATACATAACTAAAGAACTCACTCGCATCCTTTCCCGCTTGAATCGCCTGCATGTGGTGAGGAGAAATCTCATCCAGAAGAGAAGAGTAGGTCAGGAATAGACTCTCAAATATCTCCTGTGCTGCCTTGTCAACAATGGCAAGTAGAGTGACGATCAAAATGCTGTCGACCTGGTTCATAGTTGAACGATCCTTTATATTCTGAAATGCCGTCCGTTTGCAGAGATGTATCGCTTCGAGCTCGCCTACTAAACCAAGGATTTTATCACTTCAAGATTGCAAACCTCCCCTTCGACGAGACAACAAGAGAGCTTACATGTATGTGCTCGTTTCTCTTGCTGTTCTTTCCAAGTCCTCCTGCATCAGAGTAAGCGCAGAAGATATCTTCGCTTCAAATGTTTGCTCTGACGTCGACTTGTCTTCTGCAGAACCTGAGCTAGAACTCGAATTCACTCCTAGGTTAGGATTTTATCACCTTTTCCTGCTCTGGGCGCGTGTATTAAAATTTAGAAATGAGAATGTGTTGAAGAGTGAAGATCCACGCTTGCTAACCTGAGTGAGGCCTGGTTATGTTTTCCTGTCAAGTCTGAGTCGGATAATGTCTCCATATTCCACGAACTCACTTCTGTGCTCCACTGATACCGTGATATGATGACAGCATTTAGCTTATGAAGTTCGTGACTGTGATTGGACGGGAAAGAATGTTCACCGTTGGCCATGATAGTACTAGCCCAAGACTGCACATATTACGTAAGGAAGCAGATACGTGTTATGAAAACCTGTCAAACAGGTGGCAAACACCCGAGCCTCTCCAAGCACTCCAATACCAACCCAAGCCCAACTAAACCAAAGCTCTCCAGCCCAAATTCCCCCCCAGACGAGTGCGCCTTCTCAAGACTAAACAACCATACCTCCCACGCAATAGCTAACTTATCCTTCAGCGCGCTTTCCGAAAGTTCCTCCAACCTTCCAACGAGTTGTCCTTTGACTTCGTTGACAAGGCACCCTACATTATCCCTCATCAAGTGCAGCCTGTCATTTCGGTATCGCTTCTGGGAACAGGTAGCCAAGATAGTTCCAATCACAAGCTCTTCCTCGCGCAACCGGGATCCAGGGGCCCGAGATATAGAGTAAGTGCTCGACATATATGTCAACTCTTCTTGATATGTCGTATACGAAGAGTTTATCCATTCCGTCCGTGTTCGATCTGGTGGCCCTGATAGGTGACGACGGACATGTGTCCAAAGGGTCACCGAGATCGGGTGAGCGTCCGCTTTGCTTTGATGATAGGGGATCGTGTTCAATGGTATGTCCTCCAGAGTAATATTGCGGTAAAGGTGACCAAGAGCGCGATCAGACTTGTAGTAATCCGAAGACCAAGGGTCACTTTCTTCCTTTTTGTTCCAGTCGGGTTTGAATCTAATCAATTGCCTCGGCAAGTCACTGATATCCACTTTGTTTCCATTTTTGGGGTAATCCACAGCCCAGCTGTGCATTTCTGCTAGCTTGAGACAACTAGGATCAAGCGTTCCGAGCTTCAGCGAGAGTCAGAGTCAACCAGGGAAATGAAAGCACGGCAATGCATACTTTGGACTGATCTGACAAGGTATCAAAAACACACTTCCAGCCAAAGGTGATTAGCTCACCTGCAATCGTAATATGTTTTGTGGAAATCAGTCCCTTTAATTTGTCTTTATAAGCCCCGAAGCAGTTCGGAGAGAATATAGGGTATCATACCACGACATCCGAGTTGATATATTCGACTATGAAATCACAGACATCGTTAATGGTGCTTGGTCTTTCGAGTTTGAATGGATCTAGCGGCGCGTAAGAGGCAGGGTCATGATGCTCGGGTACCAGGAGATCTCCATATTGAATGACTTCATACAAGTCACTAAAGTTGGGTCAAGTTATTTATCTTTGACGGAGAGGATAACGTCGTACCCATCGAGATCTCCTCCCCCTAGGCCATTCGGCAGTGACCAACTTCCTTTGAATAGTTTATACGAGGAAAGGATAATGGAATAGAATTACATTCACCGGTAGTCGGGAACACAACGACATTCTTCAGATGGCCAAACAAACACACAAAATTTTCGGAGTCTGGAGGAGGCCCGATTGCGTACACTCGCTGTACTGTTTTCTCGTCAACCATCAGGACGTTGTATAAACTGGAACTGATATCTCACCGTCTCCAGGATGAATGACAGGACTTCGAGAAATAAGACACATCCCTTGGAGATAACGAGGCTGGTCGTCTTCTGGGTTTTGAATGCACGCTTCAAACCATTGAGGATAAGTTTTTAGTGGCTATATTGAGTACATACCAAAGATCTTCCCTTGGGGTAGACAGAACACGTTACCCAAACCTTTCTTCATGTACGCAGGGCCCTCGTCTGCAACTCCAACAAGCATGTAGCTATCGGGAATGGGAATCCGTGCTTCGTGCTTCACATCGCGGAGTACGTGATTGATTGCGCATGCGCGTAGTCGTGCGAGGAACGGTGTATCTAATGATCGTTGCATATTATTTGGCTTCAACTCTAATCCCAGTACGTTCAATCTTCTGAGGATTTCTGCGAGTCGGTAATTATAACATAGTCGATGATTTTCAAGCAACTTCGCATATAGATCCGCGTTATCATGGGACATTCGTGTTTTCGCAACAGTATCTTCTTGAAGCTTGATAAAAACCTCCCTGGGAGCACCACGGTCTTCAAGAACCATCACCAATGGTCTATTAGAAGAGAAGAATGAGAAAATGCATATCGCACTGCACGCAAAGACCGGCCAAACCTATTCAGGTGAGGAGTATTGGGCTTGCCAATAGCACGGGAAATCTCTATCGTTCCATATTCTTCGCCGGGTACATCAAATTTCTTCATGGATGGCCGGACACACATATGAATACCCGCTAATTGTGTGTCCACAGAAACAACGCCTTTGCATCCCAAGAAACGAATCTGATACTGCAGCAAATGTGAGGGTAATTTTGAGCATGAATGTAGAACTCACCGCAGAAGGGATGACAGAATTAGTTAACAGGGAAGGGTTATCCTCGCATAAGGCGTCGTAGATTAGTTTTGCAAGGCCAAGTGATATTGTTCCAACACCATCAGTGAAGTTGATGCCATTCTCTTCAATATCTTCTATCACAGACCATTGATCCTTCCCGATACGGACGGACGGATCTGTCCCAGAG
>JBBPKM010000349.1:0-15955 GCA_038089255.1 Austroboletus rostrupii
TATACCAGTACTGCCGAGACTAAACCTGGGCCATCGGAGAGGACGACCACACACACACACCCCTCTGACCATTCGCCTGTGACTGGGAGCCATGCCGCCATTGTTTCCGACGGTGCTCACGGTGGTCGACCTGTTCTTGGCTGGATAAAAGAGATTGCTCAGTCGCTTGTTTCTCGAGGTGCCGAGTCAATGTTAGCTCCACCCGACGCAACTCTGTTCCCAATACGAAAAAGGACGTTGATCCCTTCCCTGCAAGACAATGGGAAGGTGTCGAAGAATGCAGGAACTCAGCGAGAGATCGATATGCTGAAGATGAGGAAAAAGGTAACATGCAATATCTTCGGTGCGTTCGATGGTTGCCTGCAGCGAATGCACCGAAGGTACAGATTCCCCTTCCTCTTCGATGACGCAGACCAATCATTCTGTTCCTCGGTCCGGGGCTGTTGGGAAGATCATGTCTTCTTTTTCGGGGACAACAGACGCTGGGAACGAATTACAAGCACTCCAGACGACCCAGATGGAGATAGACAAGCTCAGAACGAGCAGGAGAGTCACGGGCAGTGGCTCTGCCGCATTGACCGCCCAACTAGAACGCTTGTGGAGCCCTCGCCGAAGGTGAAGGAGTCCAGAGGCGGCGAGGCCGGATCAATCATACGTGGGAATGATCGTTTGAAGAACAAGATCAGATGTGACTCCGCTTCCATGACACATGTCAGTACCCCAGTACCTGAGTCTTCTGTCATGTCGAGGAGTGTGACCTATACGCAAGCATCAGCTATTTCGGATGTCGGATTAATATCCGCCGGTCCCATCTAGCATGTCAGCTTCAAAGTCGCTTCTCGTGGCTTCTGGCTCCGACGTAGAGCCCGATCTGACAGCAAAGGAGCGCATGGAATATTTTTGTAACTTTGCCGAGTTCAAAAAGTCCGTCTGAGACGGCGTCCTGATCCCGGCTTCAAATCGAAGATCAACCGTTAACTCCGATGTCGGTGGGCGACAGACATATAAGATAAATGACATTCGAAACTCTGGCATGCACCGGGTGTTGTTCTGTTCGTGGCCCAGTTCCGAGATCGTGAACCACTCGGCATTGGACGCGCCATACGTTGCACAATAATTATGACCCTGGGTCATGTACAGTTGAGGTTGGGGCTGCTGGGACTGTTGGAGTTGATCTGACGGATGACGGACTAGACGATAGAGCCGACGGCGTCACCATGTTACACGGTATACTCTGTTGACATAGCCGTGGGCAGAAACGGGAGCAGGTAAAAGGAGGGATACGAATGAGTATGTGATCATGGTGAATCAGAAGGAGAGCACTGAGAGCTCGCTGGATCGTCTCCTGGCCCTTGTTGATTGGCATGGTCAGTTTTCTCTTAGACTCGGAAACTGAAAGGGGCGATCCAGCTTAAACCTAGTGATTACGAAGGATAGCTTGAGTTTCGCTGTCACCATGTTGAGTGACAACCATGACGTGAACGACATGTGGGACGGCAGTGTTCATGATACGGATATTAGTATGACGGCAAGGATACCAAGAGTTTCTGGCAGGGAAGACGTCTGGTCATGCGGTTGACAGAAGAGGACACCGATGATGTGAAGGACGGAGAATCATCGACAAGGACAAGCACCCGACCAGGTAGAACACAAAGAAACACGCGTACTTTTCTGCACGAGCCTATATAACATCAGCCTCGTCGGGTAAGTGAGAGGAGTATTTTCATTTCATAGCGACGACTCAGCTTTCCTAGATGAAAAAAAGGGAACGAGCTGCCCTGAGCAAGGCTCGAACTTGCGACCTCAGGATTACCCAGGCGATTCCTGGTCATACAATAGTATGAGACCTGCGCTCTAGCCAACTGAGCCATCAGGGCTGCAAAAGCTTTGGCGAGCTGCGCGTAGGCATGTTGTAAGCCTCGAGCAATCCAGTGCGCAACTGCTCCATCGCCCCCAACCAAGAAATAGAGACCTACCTGCGCATCGTATGTGGAAATTGACACTTTCGGATGATAGTCATTCCTTTTGGGGAAGACGACAAGCGAGGATCTCGAGATGGACCACGAATAAGTATGTATGTACGAACTGTATTACAATTTACATTTGCCTAGTCTACTCCCACAAAGTAAGAAGAAAAAAACAACAACAGGTAACCGGCAGTCCTCTCCGAAAAAGAAAAAGACAAACACAACTATAACTAAGGGAAATCCTCGATAAAGATGGGATCGATGTCCTTCCATCCATTGCCCTCCTTCCACGCCCTCTCCCGCTCCACCCAATACTCAACCGCATTGCCCACCCGCAACGGCGTCCACACCCGGTCCCCCGTATCCCCGTCCGTCTCGGCCGTAAACCATCGCGGTCGATGCGGCAACAGCCTTCCATCATCCCGTGCACGCCGCGTCGCCCGCTGCTTCTCTTCCTGTCGCTGCTTCAGCTCATTGGCACGCTCGTACTTGCCCGTCTCGAACGCCCGCTGGTCTGGCCGGAGTCGGCAATCCGTTGGACACAAAAATGGCTTTAGAGTGTCTTCGGGACAATCGTTCAGCGTGATCGCAAACGGGGTCAGGTTGAAGGGAGCAGCTGGTTTGTCAGAGTTACGCCAGAGGAGGAAGTACTCGGCCATGTAGGTCGGCGATGCGGGGCCGTCGACAGCCGCGTCGGGGTGGAGGAATCCGCTCCCGGTGCCTACTCCTCGACATATGAGCTGGCTATTCCATCGGCCTGCGATCTCGTGCGTGATTTCGCCATCCGAGTTACTAACGCCTCCGGAAATCTCGTACGCATCCTTTCCTCGCCACCCTCGAGGCTTAAACGTTAGGATACATCGATCCCCAGTACGATGGTTGGTGACCTAGTTCCAATTTAGTCAAGTTCTGAAAAAAAGGGCGTCGGGAACTCACGATCATGTCACCATAATGATCAATTGTAGGTGACCCGAGAATAAAGCCGGAAACACTCGTGGTCACTTTCTTCCACGAGTAATGCTCTACCACCTTTCCCTGGCCACTGACAGTTGTCGCTTTGGGGTAATTTGGTGCCCATTCCTCGGGTAGTAAGAGCTCTGCATGCGCCACACCGGTAGGCCGGATCTCAAAGGACTTGCCCATGAACTTGTTTTGAGCATCAACCTGTGAATGTTAGTCAGACCTACATATCTGACTTCACATCAGTCGTATGTACCTCGCCGAAATAATGCCAATTAGGTGACTCTGCCCAGCAGGCAGAAATCGGTGGGTGATGGCTGACTTGTTCGGATATGTACCGATATTCCTTGTCCAACCTCACATATTCAAATGTTTCGCTCTTGAGAAAACGTAAGCATGTAGTTCAGTAGTGTCAGAACGTCTTACAAGCATAGGATTAAACGGCTTTGCTATACGTCCAATAGTTGATGAATAATTGGACATAGCAAAGGCGGCGACGAAGGCTATGCGCCGATGTGGGTCTTTCTCTTTGCAAGCAACATCAACTGCGGACCAACGCATTGTTACTCGACAAGTCAAATCAACGAGCGGCTAGGATACTCACGGCACTCAGAAAATTCCATGTCCTCGGCCTAGCTAAGACTGAGTTTACTGAAAGGCGTAAGGACGCATATACTTACCATTCGCTGAAGCATGCTTGTGGGCTCGTTGAAGAAGACAGGAAAGCTGATCTTCGTCAAGTCCTTACCAATGCTGTGCTTCAACACGGACCAGAGACTGGTAGACGGTCTGTTGTCTTTCCCGATGGGCAGGTTGATCCTCAATTGCTTATATCCAATGAAGGGCTCCAAGTCGATAACAAGGGGTAGACAACTCGTAGAGTGCGTGGGGCTGGTAAGATACTCGCTGACGACGAGATTGGGGAGATTGCCCGACTCAATGGCATCGAAGAATTCATCCTCTTCATCCGTGTCGTGGGTGTCCTCGCTTTCGTCCATTATGGGAGAGGGCGACGCCAATTGTGATATCCGGCGCTGGGTAGGGGTCAACAATACGGGCGACAAGGGGGTATCACTGATAGGCTCTGTTTCGACCGAAAAAGGCGGTGTTTCCACAGTAACGGGTGGCGTTTCTACCGTCGAAAAGTAGGCAGAGGTTTGAACCGAGGATGTCGTGGCAGATAAGGACATCGGTCGCGTCCTTGCGGTCGCAAGTCCAACATCGTGGACTCCTATATCAAAGAACTTGCTTCCGCGTTTGCGAGAGCGAGCCCGGAGCTCCTTCTCGAGTGCTTCTCCTTCACGAACGACCGTCTGCAGGCTTTCTTCCCAGACAACTTGTCGTTCGCGCTCCCGTTGAAGCTGTGATTTCCACCACTCTTCCCTATCTCTGGCCATCTGGAGGTACTCATTCAGCATCGTCTGGATTGTCGTGAAAGATTCTTTGAGCACTTCTCGAAGATCCTGCATGCCTAGGGGAGAATCGGACGGCAATCCGGCAAGTAGCTGCGCAGTGAGCTCCACCTGCGCCGCAACCGAGTTTCCGTGCAAGTCAAAAGTGCTACCGTGAGGTGGCCGACTCTGCGTCATATCCGACGCTGCAGATCCGTCATTTCTATTCGCGACCTCTTCGTATTCCTCCTCGGTAGCATGAATGCTGTCCTTGGAGATGTCACCGATCATGGTCGCATTGTCCGTCACATCCATCAAAGATGCTTGGTCGCCCCGTAAACTCTGCGTTCCGAGTTCCCTCATCGTGGATACCCCGGATTGGAAGCTCGTCCGGATCTTCGATGGCCTCAGGGCGCTCTTGTCACTTTCTATACTTCGCCTACCCCCAAGGCTTTTATCCGCCTCGCGACGATACCACTCCATGCTCTTGCTGATTGCTTGCGTCCAGCGTGAAGCTTCAACAGGATGGTTCGCCCGAATGTACCACTTCTGCACGGTGTAACCACGCAAGGGCGGAGAGTAGACTTCAAAACGCGTTTTCTCGGTACCAGTGCCAACTTTAAGACTTGCCGTCTTCATGGCAATCGCTCCTCTGCTGGCAATTTCCTCGTCATCTTGGTGTCGATAATCTGAAGACATACACATCAAAGTCATTCCATAAAGAGAGCCTCTGATACGAACATGAGAGAACGCCATCTTTGAGGACGAACCACCGCGTGCTGTACCCCTTGGCGACGTTTGTATACTTGTTCAGGTATCCCTTCAAAATGGGGGGTTCAGAGGTGGGTATATCAATCAGTGACTGGTCATGATTTTCAACTATGATTTATTAGAGGAGAGTCGGAGAAATAGATAAAACACTCACATTGGCGTAGAAACACCCTGACTCGATCGTCCTTGCCCAACCCATCGTAGGGCATCTTTCCTTTGCGATCTCGCACGAATACATCCGCCCCTGCACGCACGACGAGCTCAATCAACCGAAGGTCTTTCCGACGCGCAGCCTCGTGCAAAAGCGAGGCCCCGGTCGTGTCATCAAGGTAAGAAAGATCGATTCCTCTTGCGCGCGGTGATTCCAACAGCGATACAAGTGCTTGACTAGGCTGTGATTTCAAGGGGGATAATGCGTAAGAGTGCAGCAGCGATCTGTACGACGCGTTCAAGAACGAACGCGAATCTAAAAAAAGATGAGGAAAGGGCATAATATTCAACACGAGTGGGCTCACTATTTAGGAGTTGGATGGTCTCTCTGCCCTTTGCTACGTCCTTGCATGTGCGTCCTTGGCTATCGCGAAGGGTATCGTCTATTCCTGGTTGATCAAGAAGAAGTGATACGACTTCGGGGCGTCCGAGGGATGCCGCGAGATGGAGGGCAGTGGTACCGCTTGCGGGTGGATGGACACCGTTCAGTGATATTGCTCTGTGGGACAAAAGGAGCTGTATGGTTTCCACTGCGGAAGAAGCCAATTACGCGACGCTCTCGAGACAATGACACGATGCACACCAGATGCACAGCGGACGGCGAGGTGTAAAGCCGCAGCGCCGGTGTTGACATCGCCGTCGAGTGAATTCCCCCTCTCCTTGCCGATTTCCGTCAGGAAGGGATGTATGAGCGCGGGGTCGCCTGGTTCCGGCGGGCGTCAGTATGCATTAGCACGGCGTGTTACCACATACCACTCCTGAGCGCAGAGAGCAGTCTAACCTGGCGCAAAGGCTCCGCTGGGCCTGAAACGAGGCGTTGGTGATTCATAAATGACGAAACTCAATTGTATGCAAGAATATACCTGCAACCCGAACGCTGAGGACAGAAAGGCCGTCGTTCGAAGACATTGGATCGTGACGGGCGTGGGGCACACTCAGCGGACAAGTTCGTTGGGGACGCTACTCGAGTCTCTGTGCCGCCTTCGGGTTGGGGGCGTATGGAAATGATCCACGTGACTCCCGCCAAACAGTTCGGCTCGGTGAGCGTAGCCAAGTTTCAGTGGCAATGGCAATCTCCATTTGTCGACCTCACTTGTCGTGTCGTCGTGGAGCAATACAAGCGTCATCAATAAACATCTAATAGCTCTGAGTATTTCTTGCGGCAATGTCTGGGACGAGACTCTGCAATCGCCCGGCAAGTTGGTCCTCGATTTGCAAAGAGATCCGGGCTGCCTTGCTATTTTCATGTCAGGGTTCTCTCTCAGAGGCTAGAACACCTCGCCACATGAAAAAATTCCAGAAGAGATTCCTTCAGGAAGCATCTCTCGTTTTGGTTAGTGCACCAACTCCCCCCCCCGTCGGATCCCATTCCGACAGTGATTCCTCATAAAGTAACTTGGATCATTGTTTTCAGCTTTGGAAACGTGGTTCGCAATATGTAAAAAAAATCCCTGATGACTGTTGGTTCGACGACATAGCGAACAAGGTACGACGTTCCTTGTGTCGTCACGCAAGCAGTGTCACAGATGGGGCCAATAAGCAAAGTCGACTAATGGGGTGTACACCGTGGCAGCACGTTCTATATCGGTCATCAAGCTACTCGTGCTATCCTACAACCCTCGACCCAGCGTGATCAATTTTCAAAATGTGTCCGGACTCAGGAATCTAATTGATATCGCTGCTATAACCAGGGTGGCTAGCCATATCAACCAGCTGGGATTTTTAGATGTCATTCAGTTGAGCATGTGGCACGGTCGATTCAGAGCGGCGCGTTGATGCTCCGTTTTCACCGCTAACAACGACGTCCGAGGGGATCGTTCAAGCGGGCCCGTTGTTTTCTAGACTTTGTGGCAAATACCCGAGGCGTTTCGGCATGATTTCATTCCTCGGTGCGACCCTGAACCGGCCGCACTGTTCTATCTAGTACCTCGCCACGGTTTCCAATGCGAGTGGCTAGTTGCTCGTCGTGATAAAGCCACACGCCAAGGCTTGGAGCACATGCAACAGTTAGTGAGCGGCGAGCGCTGATCCACTGAAGTTTTGTGCATTTTCTCACTCCCTGTATATCATCCGTGAATTCTTAGTGCGTTTGGCGTGACGGCACTAGCGTTTTTGGGGACAAGTGACGGCGGCAAGTCAGCTTTTTGTTCCATCCTCTCCATAGGAGCCGGCCCCTCATCAGAAGTAGAAGAACTTGGAATCAAGTACCCTAGATCCACTCTTCAGGAGGTTTAGCTTTAAGACCTTTGACCTTCTAATCATTGGCGTACGAAGGCGCCGCTACTGGGAACTGGTTCGAGAAATTACCTAGTCAATTGCTTGCTACGCGTAATACTTTGTTGTCTGGAAGTCTCCTCGAGCAGCGCGGGACCGAGCTTCGAGTGCCGATTTATCCAATAGGCGAGCTGATTACGGACTTTGGAGCCATCGCCTCTGAGTAAGGAATCGAACACAGATTTATACATAATGCTGACTTGAAACGATAACTCCCGCCGGAAAGTTCCCAGCTGAGAAGGTCCAATGGTCGGTGAGCACATGAGTCCCGGGGACCTGCTAACCACTGTCCATATATCACGTGAAATCTCCGATTCCAAGGATCTTGGGAGGCTTGCACAAAAAAGTACAACATGTAGGAGGCTGTGGCCACGACGGAACAGGTCGTTCCTGAGTGCCTGTGATATCCAAGTCCCATGACCTGCACTCAAACGTCTCGAATTTCCCAGCGTCGGATGGAATGCGACCCGAGACATGTTCTTCGGTGTCTTGCACGGCCTAGGCTCTGGGAAAAATGCGAGAAGTTGGACCACTGAACTCCAGTAAAGGACAAGCAAGCTGTACTAGGTCGATTTGTCCCTGAGATATACAAGGTTTAGCGCGGTGACGTACAATGTGTCGAACCAGCCTGACTGCGGGCCACAGGCGCTCAGAAAGGTCGAGTATTCCAGTTCTTTATACGAAAACTGAAGAGATATGTGATGTCGTTTGAACACCGACGAGGACCACCGAAGGCGCAGAGCCCTCTACTCCTCGAAGCCTTCATGAGTGCAGCTCATTCGAAAAGCCAGCCGCCTAATATGCGAAACCTGCCATAGCGGTGACGAGATCCTGCATGCCACACGTGTAAGATATGGGGGGAATTGGACGGAAAAGACGAGTGAAAGGGGCAAGGGTGAGTCGAAAGTTGGCATGCATGGTGGTGATTACTTTGCCACGCTTACTATTTGAAAAGTTGCCGATCGGAAAGGGCTTGGCAAACGAACTCGTGGAGGTCCCGTGGACGGTTCTTATCTCACATCGTGTACAAAAGCGACACTCGGACGGCTTTCGCGCGCCGGAGTAGTGGAGGGTAGGATCGCCGGAATCGGGCCAAGATGATGCAGATTTACAAACGGAGGAGAGGCCCGTTGCTAAGCGCGGCTTCCGTAAGTTACCTAATAACGTACGACGGAATGTTGCGTCAGCATTCATTCGCCCGTCAATTCTTTTCGGAGGCATTTCAGTAGGATGAATAAAAGGTTTGGTGTCGCCCTACTCCCACTTCAACCTTTTCCTTCTTCTCCAACCTTGGCACGCTCCCCCCACCACCACCACTACCACCACCATGTCTGATGTCGAGAAAGCCACAAATTCTCAAACTCACTTTGTTCAAAACTATGACAAGCAAGCCAACTTCGCACCGCAACCGACCAAGATCGCCAACCCTGGTGCTCTGTGTGTCCTGTCCGTCGTAGCGCGTCGCCCTCTGCTGACCCTTCCTTAGCGGTCTGTTCTCGTTCGCGTCAACTACACTCATTCTTTCCTTGTACAATGCAAACGCAAGAGATATCCACACTCCCAATGTCGTTGTCGGCATGGCAGTGTTCTGTGGTGGTCTAGCTCAATTCGCAGCCGGAATGTGGGAGTTTCCCCGCGGCAATGTTTTTGGAGCTACAGGTTCGACTTCCTCTCTCCCACCCCGCATGTCAAAACGCTACTTTAAATATCATTCGTTTTTCCTGTCTCGTCTTTTCTTAGACACCTTGCTAATGGTCACCGTGCAGCATTCAGCTCATATGGAGCCTTTTGGTTGTCGTATGCATCACTTTTGATTCCTGGAAGCGGTATCTCGGCTGCATATGCCAAAGACGCAGACGAGTTCAGCCAAGCAGTCGGTATATATTTGATTACATGGTTTGTGGTGTCGTGCATGTTTGTGTGAGTGGTGATCAGGCGGTCCAAGACGTGTTGCTCACATGTGCCTTATAGCATTGCTGCTCTGCGTCGCAACATGGCCTTTATTGCGCTGTTGTCTTTCTTGTCCGTCACATTCCTTCTTCTTGCGATTGGTGCATGGACCGGATCGGTTACGACAAACAAGGCCGGCGGGTGGCTTGGTATTGTGACCGCTTTAATCGCATACTATTGTGGTCTCAGCGAATTGCTCGTCAAAGGCGAGAGCTGGTTTGGCCTTCCCCTGGGCGGTATCAAGCAAGAGCGTGAGGATTAGATTTTATTAGTGTCCGGTGATGTATTCTTGTTTATGGTCTCATTCCATATTGCCGTCTTGGTCGAGATCTTAGTTCCGTAGTTTATACTTGATGGATTGGGTAGTCTCTCCGCTGGAATACGTTTCGTATTTATTTGGTTTTATCCAACGACGTCTTGTTTACAGTGTCACGGGTATGTTGGAGAAATACGGTACTGATGAATTGTAAATGATGGTGATGACTGGGTGACGTGTTTATCCTCGTGGTTTATGTGCACCGTCAAACTAAAAGTATTGGCCAGGCTGGCATCGCAGTCGCAGGTGCCTGTGGCCTGTAACTCTGGGCAATGGGCCGCCGACGTCATCGTTGGGGTCCAACTTGTGTATCTGGTGATGGGGTTGTTGAGACCGGCACCGTCCGAAACTCCGCTTGATCACTTTTGTGTGCGCTTGTCTGCTCTGATTGTCCCCAGGCGGATCTGCTCGAGTGTTTCTTTTTTCTACCGCCATCATGTCTTCCAATCTCCCCATCGCACATGGCGATATAACAGCCCCGACACCGCAGAATACCCCCTTGAATCAAGCTCCGATTGCACTGGGCTTGTCGCGTCCGACCGTGCCCGACATCTCTGAAGATAATGAACAAGAAGACGGTGGCGACACCGTTCTCCCTCCCGGCGCCCAGTCGGCCATGCTTGGTCTCGTTCAAAACCGTCTTTCTGATCTTGTCGGAAAGAGCTCTGGCTACATTGAAAGCCTGCCCGTCGAAGTCAAAAAGAGCATAGAGGCTTTAAAAGGCGTCCAGGTCAAGCAAAACGAACTACAAAATCAGTACAAACGCGAGTGCTTGGAGCTTGAGAAGAAAGTACGTCATCAGCCCTTTCCCCATAGCCCCGATCACACACGCTCATTTTGCCTCATCTTTTTCTTCTCAGTACCTCGAACTTCAAAAGCCTCTCTATGAGCGAAGAAACGCTATCATCTCCGGCTCTTCTCCGGCCACCGCAGAGGAAATTGATGCGGGCATCCAGGCATCCCTCAAGGATGATCCGACCTACACGCCACTCGCCAAGGATCCTCCCACTGGCCCCACCACAATCCCTGAGTTTTGGCTCACGGCTCTACGTAATCATGTTGGTATCTCTGACCTCATCACTGAACGCGACGCTGGCGCTCTCAAGCATCTCATCGACATCCGTCTCTCTTATCTATCAAGCGATGAGCCCAAGCCCGGTTTCAAAATTAGTTTCCATTTCAGCCAAAACGAGTACTTTGAAAACGAGGTCTTGGACAAGACGTATCTCTATCAGGAAGAAGTCGGGTATTCCGGTGACTTTGTGTATGACCGTGCCATCGGTACGGAAATCAAGTGGAAGGAGGACAAGGACTTGACCAAGGAGTTCGAGATCAAAAAGCAGCGGAACAAAAGTCGGATCCCTTTCCTCCATTTCTTGCGAAATGCTGATGATTCAATTCGTCAGATACGAACCGAACTCGCTTGGTGCGCAAAGCAAAACCGACCGATTCGTTCTTCAACTTTTTCTCCCCTCCCACTCCTCCCTCCGACGTTGAAGACATGGACGAGGATGATCTCGACGAACTCGAAGAAAAGCTGGAGATGGACTACCAGATCGGCGAAGATCTTAAAGAGAAGGTGATTTTGCGTTCGTTGCCTTGCAATCATAGCGCTTATATAGGCCACAGATAATCCCTCGCGCCATTGATTACTTCACCGGCAAGGCTCTTGAATATGATATGATGGATGACGATGATGAGTTTGATGAGCTCGATGAAGATGAGGATGACCAATTCGATGACGATGTATGAGTCTTCAGCCCGTGCGTTGATTGACCCGCAGACCTTAGATCCGCCATTCTTCCAGGACTCTGACTCTGACAACGAGCCTCCTGCAAGAAGGCGTGGACCTCCCAAGGGTCGTGGAGGCGGCGCGGGCACCGTGAATCCTGAAGAATGCAAAAACCAGTAGATGAATGATCTCGAGATCCGTAAATCGGTATAGTCTTAATACCACGACTCGCATACGTGTATGTGTGTAAACATTGATCTCACTTTTTTTTGTTCAAGTAAAACTTATCCATCCGTGTACTTTTTTCTGCCCCAATTGCTGTGTTTATCTTTCCCTCCCACTGGCACGACAAGGGTTTCTTTTTCTCTCCGAGTCCCATGCATCGCGCTTTTTGTTCTCTCGCTCCATCATGGTCATCTTTTCATTACCTTTTCACCGTGGATTTGTCATTGCGGTACCTAGTATTAATCGATCTGCTTGCACTATATGTTCCAGACCTCTATTCCAGTTTCTCGATCGTGTGACTAGACAAATGATCGATTTGGTCAATGGTTCGTGCAAGGTAATCGTGCCATACAAATAGCAATTGCATGCTTCACCTCATATGTGCACGGTGTTCTTGACACAAGCCATAAGTTATAATATATCAGGAGTCGCTAAAGTTCAGTTTAATTTCCACGTTTATTTAGGACGCCTGCCCGACGCTGAGTCATCCTTCGGTGCTACGTTGGCTTGCGGTACATGACCAATAAGCTACCTAAACTCGAGTGACGGACTACGCATCGACTCGTGGACCCATTGGAGGCCTGCGTACTACATGTAGTTGAGCCGTTGCACGTGCTCGCGTGACGACAGGAGGGTGGCGTTTCGGATAGCAATTATATTTGTCACTACATGTATATGTCAGTGGATCATACCCTTGCCTCCAATTTTCACCGAACGGATGGCGTCTCAGTGGGCGAAGAGAGAGGTACGAAATCGGACAAGAGCGATGGACGTTGCCCCATGTCGACCCGTAGTGACAGTAATGTGACGGTGGCGGCGGCGAAATTGACCATCATGCTATCGCACTTGAATTCGGATACACGGATCCAGAGGATCAGATCAAATCAAGGGTGTGCACACGTCATGCTCGTCCGATCGATGACTCGTTACATCGTTCGGGAACTGAAAACATCTAACCCTAGGAGAGAGCTTAGAAACGAGCAATCGGCACACCTTGATCTGGCAGTGCGCTGACAGATGTCGGCAGCCCGTAAGTGAAACGATCCGGCACACCATAGTCAACTATGATTCAACAGAATCAGCGTTCTTCTTTTCACGTCGTTCATACCGTCCGTCAATGTTTCAATCCATGTATCATCCCACGTGGGTCACCTCTCTTCCAAGGGCACTAGGTCACCAGAACTCACGGCAAAAAAGAACTTGGGAAAATTCAGCCCTACTTTCGATTTGTCATGGACATGTTCGGTCGAGCGAGTTCTATTACGTGCAAAACTTACGATGAGCATTCCCGGTATGTCCAACCACAGTCAGTTTTGCATGCGGTAGTATCCTCACCCCTCGCTTGTATTGATTACCGACATAGGTGACGTCCTACCTGAAGCGGTGGCGGTATGATATAGGATGGAGGACACCATGTGTTGCCACAGCAAACTCGGCACTTCTCGATCAGGTGATCATAGTACTGGCAAAGCTCGGCAGTGACATAGACTCGGTACCTGTCTCAGGCTAGTCTCTCGTTCAGGTGATCAAGGAAGGTGAAAGCTAACATTAGATAGTAGTCGTCATCAACGCTATTTCAGCCTTCGAGTATCGCGGCGCACGAACACGCACAGTCAAGAATACACTGATTCCACCTTCTTCTCGTAATATTTCACGACTGCAGATGTCCCAGCGAGCCCGACAAGTCCTATCACAGGATCACATGTAGCAGTTCACTTAGAGATGGGGACCCCGGTGTCGGCGCCCCTCGCCGAAGGTCTGAGCAACACCTACCCTACGGTACTTGTGAAGGTGATGGATAGTATCTTCCGCACCAGCAATGACTGTTTGGCCATGCAAAAAATCGCAGATATGGCTCAAGGACAACTTTTTCCTAATTTCGAACTTCAAATGTTGTAATTAACCTTTGACTCAGCAAAGCATCGTATACATAATTTCAGTAAACAGGTTCATGCGTCGGAAGAGTATGCAGCCCACCCGGTCAGCCGCTCGTCTACATCGAACATGTTAGCCGCATGGCTAGGTATATATGCCCTTCCACGCAAATATCCCTGCTTTCTTCGTCGTCATCATTTGGATCAGTCCATCCAAATACAGTGCACACCACTACGACCTACGTCATGAATGCCGCTATGACCTCCATTGACAGGCGTGCAGCACATCCTGTATGTCGCTCCCATGCTGTGTTTTTTCATGGGTGTTGCCAACTACGAGATCTTCGACAGATGACGATAAAATCGAAACCGCCCTTTGTGGTCACTGGGTTGAACACGAAACGCCGTGATGACCGCACGAAGACAAGTTTTATAATTCCACTGCGGCGGACATCGGCGGGCAAGGAAACGGTTCGGGTTCGTTTGAGCCCGGATAACATGCAGGCACGGTCGTCCCGCTGTTCGGCGATGCAACCACAAGTTCCGACATCCGGGAACGTGACTTGTATCGTCGCTCCGAGGTGTAAGGCAAGTCAATTTCCAATTTGTGTCGGAGGGAGCTGGCTAAACCAATCAAGACGGTTCCGAGCCCCAAGGTCGGACGGGCAAACTGCAACAGGCAAGCAAACGTAGTTGCCACGAAGGACACGTCCCGATGCGTTTCTTCCGTTCTGAAGGCAACGCAGTACACTTCCTCAGCAGTGCAGTCAGCAGTGCAGGTCCCACGATCGAACAAGAAGCCAATCACGAAGCAGGAAGGGGTGGCCCCGAAGACCAGCCATGTTGGCAAGATGACCACGACAAAGAGGGTCTATCGACACATGTCTCTTCACCCTAGTATCCCGAAAATAAACCTGTCAGTTACCGTGTCAGATCCAACAAAGAGAAGTGAGAGGCTAGCCAAGGTCGCCGAAGGCAGCCATAGAACAAGTACCGCCGGTCGGCCGGTCCTTGCTCGTCGGAGAAATGAAGTTAACAATGACCGTGGAATCAACCCGAGGGACCGCGCCGGTCAAGGTTGCTCAAGCTAAGATGGTCGTCGAAGACGGTGCCATGCCGGCGAGGCTGGAACCAGCCATGTCTTCACCTTTTCCAGATTTTCCCCCGTCTCTGAGCTCTGTAATCGCCGCCGACGTCTTCACCGCTGATCGCTCGCTCAAGTCGATCGTCGTAACGCCGGAGAATGCGTACATTGCTGTCTCTCCTTACTCAGCAGCATCTTCCGAAACCGCAGTCGACAACTCAACAAGTCCCGCTGTTTCGGTCGCCGATTCTAGCGCCATAAGTGAGCCTGAGGTCGGGGAGGCTATGCCATCGATTTGCAAACTGTCGCCAATCAAGGCAGATGTTGCCACATCTGTCTCGCCGCCCGCCAGTGGCTCTAACAGTGGATGCTGCGGTACAATTGTTCTCGATCGGGTACAGGTTCTTGCTCACTCCCTCCTTTCGCAAGATGCGACGAACCATGGCACGAGCACATCGATGGCTGCGCCTTCCAATGCGGTTCCGTCGCTGACCAGAAAGGTTGCCTTCTGTCCACCGCTGGGAGACAATGCAAAGGCATCGAATAATTCAGCAACACAGTGGGAGGTTGAAATTTTAAGGATCAGGAAGAAAGTGACGTCTGATGGCTTTGGTGCGTTGAATGATTGCCTGTAATACTGTTTCGCTGATGCGAATCGCGATGGAGTGGGTTTTGGAGGGGTAAACTCTATTTTCTCACCCTCTTCCGTGAAACAGGCCAATCGTTTGGTTCAGGCTCGGCCGAGTGTCGTTGGGTAACTTATTCCTTCGCCAGGAACGGCAGACGCTGAAGACGAATCACCGGTACCGCTAAAGGTATCGATGAATGCGGCGACCGAGAGCGAGACCGACAAGCTCAGACCAAGCAGGAAGGTCACGGGCGATGATTCTGTCGCGTTGACCGTTCAGTTGGAACGCTTCTGGGTCAAAGATGGTGAAGTTGGAGGTTCAAACAGCCACGCGTCGGACTCAGCCACAGGTGGGATCAATCGTTTCAAGAACATGCCTCAGCGCGATTATGCTTGCCTCTCCCCCTCCACGCCATCCCCTCGCACAACTCACGTCAATATGCTGGTCCCAGAGTCTGCTATCGTATCCAAGCATACATTGAAATCGGTGTCGACTGCACTATCTCCCGGAAATTTGCCTACAGTTGGTCCCTCGACAGCTGGTGGTATTTTACTGGGTGCCCACGATTCTAG
>JBBPKM010000350.1:0-15929 GCA_038089255.1 Austroboletus rostrupii
AAGCTAGAGTACAGGGAACCCGTTGAGGGGTTTATATACGAGGAAAAGAGAATGAGGGCAGGCTCGTATAGTACAAAAAGGGACGCAAGGAGTAATCGTATATGAGTAATGCTGACTGAGGTATCAGTCAGCGGAAAACGATGAGTAAAAGGAAATGAGTAATCGTGGAAGAATCGGAATACCGATACAATAGTCGCGAGATAAGACGAGTGACTATTGTGAAAGAAATATAAGTCCAAATGAAGACATAACAAAGAAAAGAAATAGGAAATAAGGGTAAATCGTAACAAGTATCATTTCCATTGGATCAGATAGGAACAGGTATGCAGATTTCCATGATGCCATATGATCTTCTCAATTTCATATTCTTCTTCACCTGCAATGAGATCAGGGGGTGGTGCAGGGAAGTTCTTTCCAGAGATAGTGTTCTCAGTATATTTTGTAAGGAGAGAAGCATGAAAGATGTTATGTATTTTCCATGCTGCAGGAAGTCGAAGGCGATAGGAGATAGGTGATAAGACCTGGACAATGGTAAAGGGTCCTTCGCATTTTAGTGCAAACTTTGGGTTGGCGATAAGTTGTTTGAGGTTCTGTGCTTCTAGCCAAACTCTATCTCCTTTGGCAAATGGCATAAAGCCCTGTCGTGATCGTGCGGCCATAGTTTGCTGTGCTAGTTCGTGTGCTGCTAGAGCTTCTTCTCAGGCAGCGATAAGGGTTTTTAAGTGGTTTTTGATGGCTGGGAGTTCAGAGGATTGGACGATGGAACGGAGGGAGATCAGTTCATAGCCCATGGCAAGGTAAAATGGGGATTTGCTAGTAATGAAGTGGGGGTGATGATTATGGACAAACTTAGCTGTTATAATATGGTCAGCCCAAGTTCCAGGATTACTTTCGCAGACGATGCGTAGATAAGTTTCCACTTCTTGGTTTACATGTTCGGTTTCTCCATCTGTTTGGAGATGGTATGCAAAAAAGAGGGCTAGGTTGTAATTTAGAAGTTTTCCAAGTTCCTTGGCAAAGGCTGAGGCAAATTGGGGGCCTTGATCTAAGATAATCTTATCATAAAGGCCGAAGTGTTTATAAATAGAGTGAAAAAAAAGGGTTGCAACACCTTCTGCCATGACAGTTTTCATAGTTGGGCAAAGAATTACCCCCTTAGTAAGGCCATGGTTGACCATGACCAAAAGGGAGTCGAAACCATTGAAAATAGAAAGATCAGTGATTAAGTCACAGGACACCTGTTGGAAAGGGTGAGTGCAAGATAAAGAAATCAGCGTGTGGGAAGGGATGGTAGGATGTGTGTTGACTTTATGTTGTTGACAAGTTGCACATCCTGAAATGTACAAATGAACAAAGGAAGCCAGGCCAGGCCACCAGAATTCCATCGCAACAAGTTGGCATGTTTTGAGGTAGCCTGGATGTCCGGTGGTGGCATGATCATGGCAATGGGCAACAATGGCATGGTGAAGGGTAGGGTCTGCAGAGATATAGACCTGATTTTGGTAATAGAGAAGGCCATCGTGGTGTTGCCAATCTGCCAGGCAAGCACAAAGAGTAGTGGGGAGATCTTTGTTCATGGATTGAAGCGATTGGAGGACTAGAGGATCAGAAGAAAAGGCAGAAGAGATCTTTTCATGGAGGGCCAGGTCAATGAGGTTGACAAAGAGTGATGGAGGGAGTAGTGTAATAGCATCATTGTCAGTGGAATCATCTGGGCAGCGATCCAGGTGTCGAGAAAGGGCATCGGGGCCAGCAAGGAGTGCACCAGGCACATGGATCATTTTAAGATCATGATCCACAATGTCAAGAAGCCAACGTGCTTGTTGGCGATTAAGTTTCTGAGGTTGTTTAAAGTAGGTGAGGTTCTTGTGATCTGTAAAAACTTGGACAGAAAAGGCTGATCCAAGGAGGTAGTGGCGCCAGGCTTAAAGGGCCCGAATGATGGTGAGAAGTTCTTGATCATAAATATCATAATTCCATTCTGTGGCAGAGAACATTTGCAAGAGGTAAGAACATGGATGCCAATCACCATTTTCATCAGTTTGAAGTAATATGCCACCAGTAGCATATTTGGAAGCATCTGTGGCAATGGCAAAAGATTTGGATGAATCAGGAAGTTGGAGAACTGGTTGTGAGAGGAAAATGTCTTTGAGACAGAGGAATGCCTAAGCACAGTCATTGGTCCAAGACCATGGATGGTCCTTTTTGGTAAGATCAAGAAGGGGATGAGCAATGTCTGAGTATCCATTGACAAAGCGGCAATAGAAGTTGGCAAAGCCAAGAAAAGAATGTACTTCTTTTGGCTTTGTAGGTGTGGGCCATGAACCGATATCTTCAAGCTTGACTGGGTCCATGGCAAGAGAGCCAGGCTTGGCAATCATGCCTAAATATTCTACCTGTTCTGAGTTGAAGAGACATTTTTGAAGCCATAGGCAAAGGTGAAGTTCTCACATGTGTTGAAGAACTTGTCGAGTAGTAGCATCATGAGTTTCTTGATCGGGGGAAAGATGAGGATGTTGTTCATGTAGATAACAATCTGTCCTTCCGCAATGAGATCTCGGAACTTCTTATTCATAAAACGCTGGAAAGTAGCAGGGGCATTTTTAGGACCAAAAGGCATGACTACTGGCTCGAATAAACCATGATGCGTAATGAAGGCTGCTTTCCATTGATGTCCTTCTTTGATGCAGATGTTATTATAGCCCCATCGAATGTCAAATTTTGTGAAGATTTTAGCATCCTTCAGTTTATCAAGGAGGTCGGAGATGAGAGGAAGCAGGTAGGCATCTCAAATGGTGTGCTCGTTAAGATATCAATAGTCTTGTATGGGCCTGAGTTTTCCATCTTTCTTTTTAACGAAGAAAAACAGTGCAGCCTGGAACGAGGTGGAAGGACGGATTTTTCCAGATTTAAGATTCTCATTGAGGAAGTCGTCCTGTGCTTTCTGTTCATCGGCTGTGAGGGGATATAGTTTCCCAATCTTTGGTACAAAGGATTCTGTAAGATTGATCTCATGGTTGCAATTGCAAGAGAGGGGAAGTGGCGTACCTTCATCTGAGAAGATATCAGTAAAGTCCTTATATTGGTCTGGTAAAGAGATTTCTTGTTTCTTGGCATGGATTGCCAAGTCAGTAGAGGTAGTTAACGCAGTGCAGGTTAGGGCTGGGTTTGGAATGAATCGTCCATTGGCTAGGACTGTTTGCGATTGTGTACAAAGAGGTTTAAAGTGTGCCATGTCGCAGGCAAGAGCAATGTTGGCACAGAGTACATTGTCTTCAGTTCTGTTGAGATATCCAAAGAGATATTTGTCAACGAGGGCATCGACATGGAGGTGGCATGGTGGAGGTATGGCATAGTTGGGATGTCGAAGGTTATAGAGTTTTAGTCATCGCTGTTTTTCTTGTTCGTGGGCCATAACTAAGTCTGCCGATTGATCTGAAGTTTCAGGGATGTCAAGAGTTTTCTTTCCCCAATCAATGATGGGGTTTACAGCTGTGAGCCAAGGAAACCTGAGGATAGCTGTTTCTTTGTTGCAGTTCATCAAATAAAACTCGACTTTTTGTATATATCCATTGATGTTAACAAAGAGTGAAGTTTTGAACTTGATAAGTCTGTTTCTGTCAGTGGAGGCATCCACATTTCTGATGGTTACTGGTTGGGGAAGTCGAGTTCGAGGGAGATTATGCTTCCAAGCGAAGGCCCAATCTATACAAGATATTTGCACACCAGAATCAACAAGCACAGAAGTTGCAATGGCTTTGATCATGTCGGTTGGTACCAATAGCTGAATAGGGATGCGCATTGACTTCATAGCTATTGGTACAGAATTACATGAAAATTTGAAAGAAGGAGAAACGTGCATTGTGGGCATTTCTCTGTTTAAAAATCCAGGCGAATCCTTCCAACTGTTTTGTCATCAGGGAGTTCTTGGATCAACGTTGTGGGTTCTTCCACTTTTCTCACATCCTTGGGTGGTGCCGGGATTCATTTGAATCTGTTAGGACATTGGCGGGCCATGTGTCCTTTTCTTTGGCAAGCTAAACAAAGTCCTTTTTTGATACATTGCTCCCTTTCCTCTGGGGTAAGTTTCTTAAGGCAGACGACATCTACGTCCATGGCATTAGGATCTCGAGCTGGTTGGGATCGGGGAGTGAAGGTTGGGGAGTAGGTAGTGTTGCCGCATTTGTGGTGGGCAGCGATCTCAATAGCTCTTTCTTCTACACTGGCAAAATGAGCGGCTTTGGCATACCACTTGGTGATCTTGTCAGGGACTTTTTCCATCATATGGATGTGGCACATGAGGGAGACTGGGATTCCTGAGGCAAAGTAGTCGATCAGGACTTGATCGTCACTGATCCCAGTAATGGCTACTTTGTTCTGAAAGGTGGCGATGTATTTCTGTAAGGCGGGGTTATATCCGCCGGCGTGATTTTCATAGATACGTTCTTTGGCAAGCCAAGCTAGAGACTCGCCTTTGATGTTGGTGTTTTCAAACGCCGTTTTGAAGTCCTTTTTGAAGTCTGCCCAGGCTCCAAGGGTAAATGTTCCGCCCATTAGTTTAGCTTTGTGAAAAGTATCTGCCCAAGTGAGGGCAGTGCCCTTTTTCATGAATGAGAGGGTGTATGCAATTTGCTTGTTGGAGGTGTCATAGAGTTTGTCATTAACGGCAAGGTAGAGTTGAATGGAACAGAGCCAGGGGAGGGCCTGAGAGTAAGAGCCATCAAAGTCGTTGGGCTGCCGAGGTGGAGTTCAGTTGGTTTTGGAGCAGTAGTGTTGGACATGGTGGATACAGGATTAACTGGTGATGGGGGAAAGAAGATTCTTCCAGTTTGAGGTTGCAGGGTAGGACTGGGTGGAGTAGGGATCCGAGGGATTACCAAGGATCGTTCGAGTTGTGCAGTTAAGTCATGGGTGTCTTGATTTTCCTGGGCGAGAGGCTCGTCAGGATCTGTGGGGACTTCTTCCGAGGAGTTGGAAGCGGTTGATGGTGCTGGAGAGTCTTGGCAATGTCACCAGCTGGAGTATCGGTTCGGGTGAATGTTGGGCAATCTAGAACAATGCTAGTTGTGTTCGAATAGAGCTTAGTTCTTTTGTTACGCTTTGACCGGGTAGATAGGAACATAGCCCTTGTGGAGTGAGAACCAAGTACTGGATAACCCTAGGGTTGAGGGTTCAAGGTAATTCAAAATAGCATCCACTCAATAGTAGGACGAATACTAGTTGACTAGAAGACCAGACAAAAGAGAGCATCTGAGAGCTAGCACAGAAAGGAGATGTATTCAGGAGAATACAAGGGAGAACTAAGCTGAAGTACATGGAACCTGTTGAAGGGCTGATATACATGAAAAAGAAATCGAGGGCAGGCTCGTAGAGTACAAAAGAGGAAGTGAGGAATAAGCATGTATGAGTAAAGGCTGACTGATGTATCAGTCAGCACAGAGTAAAGAGTCAAGAGGAATAAGTAATTGTGAGGGAGCCAGAACACCGGTACAATAGTCATGAGAGTATGCAAGTGACTATTGTGAAAGAAATATAAGTCCAAATCAAGACTTAACAAAAGAAAACAAATAAAGATTAAGGGTGAATTGTAACAGGTACAATCCTGCATTACAAAAGTACATCACTATGTTCCAAAGCAAAGTTGCTCTGACTGGGATTACCAATGATCAAGTCTTCATCAACTACTTCACCTTGGGTATCCCAGTTTCTTTAATGTGTCATATTCAAACCATGGAAAAAGTATCTGATAAGGTGAAAGAATGGTACACCAAAGCAACACATTTTGCAGGAGTCGAAAAATGAGCCCTCGAAATCACCCACAAGCGAGGATGAGGAAGTACTACCTTTACCCCTATATTCCAGACTTGACACACCCTTGCTCGCAACCCCAACACTATGAATGTCAATGCTGTAACTATCAAAAAGCTCACCCCAGAGGAAAGGGAGAAATGTAGAAAGGAAGGGCTTTGTTTCCTATGCCAAAAGAAAGGACATTTGGTAAGAACTTGCCCCAACAATATGCAACCACGAGGACCCCCGCCTCCATGAACCATATTAAAAGTAGAAGAAGAAGCCAAGGCTAGCATAACAGAAATGCAGGATGACGAGACCATCAGTCAAATCAACCTGGGTTTTTGAATGGGAGGACAACTGCTATGCATGTACCTCCCTCCCTAGATGTCTCATGTAACGCTGTACCAGTATCATTAAAAGCCATGCGCATTCCAGTACAGATCATGATTCCCATCGACATGAACATCAAAGCCATTGCAACCAATGCTCTTGTAGATTCTGGTGCTCAAGTATCCTGTATCGATTGGGAATTCACCCGATCTAGAAACCTCCCTTGTACCCACCTTCCCGTACCTATAACTATTCGCAATGTTGATGCCTCTACCAACAGTAATGGAACTATCAAGTTCAAAACAACGCTGTTCATCAATGTTAACGGCTATATCCGCACCACCGAATTTTACCTCATGAACTGTGGAAAGGAGACTATGATCCTTGGATTTCCCTGGCTTACCACTACCAATCCAGAGATTGATTGGCAGAAACAAACATTATGGATATCACAAGAAACAAACCAGTCAGCAGAACTAATGGCTGCTCATGAAAAAGAAAAACAACAAAAAGGGAATGTATACCAGCTATAGTGCCCTGACTATGCCATGTCATCTCCACAGCATATAAATGTAGATGCACTCATAGACGAACATTTATTTGGATATCTAAACTGAACGGAGGACAACGTTCTATGCAGCACCATCTGTATTGCCTGAGACATGGCTCACCTACAACCTCTCCACACACTATCTCATACCGTCCTCGCCAATAACAGATTTATCCCAAACCCCACTTTGACATGTGCTGCATTAACAACATCTACCAATCTCACTATGAATGCTGAAAAGGAGGAGATCGCGCTTCCCTGTCAGTATGCCGCTTTTGTGGATATTTTCTCTGATGAAGATACACTGTTGCCACCATCTCGAGCATGCGATCACGAAATAAACCTCACCAACACCTTTAAGCCGAAGATTGGCAAGTTATACCCATTAACAGCTGAAGAATGCAAAGCCCAGGACGAGTTCTTAGACAAAAATCTTAAATCAGGAAAAATACACCCCTTGTCCTCCCCACAAGCAGCACCATTCTTTTTCGTAAAAAAGAAAGATGGCAAACTTCACCCCATACAGGACTACCGTTATCTCAATGACAACACTATATGCAATGCCTATCCCCTTCCCCTGATTTCTGACCTTCTTGATAAACTTCGTGGGGCCACAGTGTTCCCGAAATTTGACGTACGCTGGGGGTATAACAATATTCATATCAAAGAAGGTGATCAGTGGAAGGCTGCCTTTATTACGCATCAAGGGTTATTTGAACCGGTAGTCATGCCATTTGGACCAAAGAACACCCCAGCAACATTTCAACGATTTATGAACCAAGAATTCCGCAAGTTGATTGCCGCCAGTTGAATTGTGATTTACATGGATGATATTTTCATCTTCTCTCCAGATCAACAGACTCATGATGACACGACCATCCGTGTTCTTCAACATATGCACAAACTTCATTTACACCTACAATTGGCCAAATGTCTTTTTAATTGGGAATTGGTGGAATACCTCAGGATGATCGCTAAACCAGGATCCTTGGCTATGGATCCGGTTAAGCTGGAAGGCATTGCATCTTGGCCGACACCCACAAAGCCAAAGGAAGTACAGTCATTTCTCGGCTTTGCCAACTTTTATCGACGCTTCATCCTGGATTACTCGAATATCGCTCAGCTACTCCTGGATCTTATAAAAAAGGATCACCCCTGGCTGTGAATGCCAGCCTGTGAACAAGCCTTCATGCAAATGAAACAAATCTTTACCTCGCAACTGGTACTATGCATGCCGGACCCCACACAACCATTTGCCATCGCCACCGATGCCTCAAAATATGCTGCGGGTGGCATTTTACTCCAACATAATAAGAATGGGGAATGGCAACCCTGCTCGTATTTATCCCAGACATTCATGGCCACTGAACGAAATTATGATATTTATGACCGCAAATTATTAGCTGTTATTCGTGCTTTAGCTGCATGGCGACATTACCTCCTCGGTCTATCTACCTGGTTCTTGTTCTTATGGATCACAAGAACTTGACATATTTCAAACAACTGCAAAAATTAAATCGATGCCAGGCATGCTGGATGTTGGATATTGCAGACTACGATCTTCGCATCCAACATATCACCAGTACCCAGCTTGTGGGACCAGATGCCCTCTCTCACCGCCCAGACCGATGCCTAAATGATTCTATTGACAACATAGATGTTACACTTCTTCCCCCATCTTTTTTTGTTAACCTTATTGATGTCGCCCTTCACAATCGCATTTCCCAGACCTCCTCTAATGACCCTCTCATTTTTACTACATTGCAATCTATCCGCAATGATCTCTCTACTGCCCTCTGCTCTTCTCTTAACGACTGGCAACACCGTGAAGGTATCCTCTTATATCGCAAGCGCATTTATGTCCCACCAGACATCTCACTCCATCATGAGATCATCTCCAAGTACCACACACACCCTACAGCAGGCCATCCAGGTTACCTTAAAACACACCAGCTTGTCGCTGCTGATTTTTGGTGGCCTGGTCTAGCTTCCTTTGTTTGATCTTACATCGCAGGGTGTGGCCAGTGCCAACAACTCAAAGTTAATATGCACCCCACTATTCCCCCCCTTATGCCTATTCCATTCTCCTGCAC
The DNA here is from genome assembly GCA_038089255.1 of Austroboletus rostrupii. Lineage (NCBI taxonomy): Eukaryota > Fungi > Basidiomycota > Agaricomycetes > Boletales > Boletaceae > Austroboletus > Austroboletus rostrupii. The sequence continues at coordinate 8,767 of JBBPKM010000350.1, forward strand.
TTGTCCGTTTCAACAGATCTCTTGTGATCTTATCACAGGTCTCCCAATGTCTCATGGATTTGATGCCTTACTGGTTGTGGTCGACCATGGGCTTACAAAGGGGGTGATTTTATGCCCAACAACGAAAACCATAACCACAGAAGGAATTGCCTAACTTTTCTTTCATTCAGTATACCGACACTTTGGATTATACGACAAAATTATTTCAGATTGTGGACTGCAATTTGCATCAAAGTTTGTGCAGGAACTAGGACAACTGCTCAATTACAAGATTTCATTATCAACAGCATATCACCCACAGACAGATGGGGAGACGGAAAGGGTCAATCAGGAGGTTGAATCATATCTCAGGATTGTATGTGGCAATCACCCGATGGAATGGATGGAACACCTTACAACGGCAGAATTTGTACACAATTACTGCCCCCATTCAGTAATGGGAAAGTCACCATTCCACTTGATTATGGGTTATGAACCCATGCCGTTGCCAGAAATCATTACACCGATGGATCTCCCGGTGGTGGAGTTATGTCTACAGAACCTTATTAGAGAAAGACAGGAGGCCTTGGTGGCACACGATTTCATTCGGCAAACCATGGCAGCACGAACTCAATGAAACTACCAACCATTTCAAGTTGGAGATAAAGTCTGGTTGGAGGCACGGAATCTCCAATGAAATATCACTAATCCAAAATTTGCAGCCAAACGAGAAGGGCCATTCCTTATCATGCAAGTACTATCCCCTATCATGTTCTGACTGCACATTCCAATGAGCTGGAAAGTTCATGATGTATTTCATGCCATGCTCCTGTCTAGGTATACAGAAAATGAAATCTATGGCCAAAACTTCCCGTCACCCCCACCTGACCTTATCACAGGAGAAAAGGAATATGAAATCAAGTGAATCATACACCATCGTGGAAGACCGATGGCATGATCTTATCTGGTCTGATGGAAGGGATACAAGGCTGAAGAAGACTCATGGTTGTCTAAAAAAGACCTATGCCATGCACGGACCCTCCTCAATGAGTATAAGAAATGGATGAAAGCTTGATGAATTCCCAGAAACCACTTAGGAATCTACTCCACCATATCTACCACTGCCTCCAGTGTTTCCATCTCCTCCCTGTCTAGCCTCTCTTGCTCCACTGCCCTGTCACCTGCATTGACTCGCCCCGTCACACCACTTATAACCCCTACTTCCATCAATAAACTATCTTGTGAACTGGGAGTTACTTGGGACTGTAACAGAGAAGACGAATGGAGAACACATTTACCATCCCTGCCTCGTAATCACCCGATCACTCATGCCATCCAAGTACCCCGTGCCACTCACTATTGGAAAGAACCCCTCTCCGGAGTTATAAAATCTATTGCCTATAACCAAATCCTCACTGACTCACGGCTTGCCACCTGTATTGATGCTCATGTGGAGCCCAACTCCGCCTTGCATTCCCTCTTTCTGGTCTACCTCCAGAGCATGTCAATAGCAACCATGGGCAATCTGTTGGCACAAAAGCATTGAACAGAGAAAGAAGGCCAGAGGCTTTTACAAATTCATGCAGCAATGAAGGAGAATTTGGTTGTGGCTATGCATAAGCTGGAGTTCATGGACTTCTTTTTAGAAGTAGACAGATACAGTCAGGTATTGGCTGCTAGACCTTCCCTCGAAACATGGTTATCTGACACTCCGTCCATCCCCTCAGCATCCTCGACCTCTCTTCATACTGATGAGGAACATTATGCTGCCTACATAGACACCTGGTGGTCAGGAAACAATGGGCCCAATCTGCTCCCGGCAAATTATCCATGGTATAATCAAGCTTGCTATCAGTGCTACCAGCTTAACCATATTCAAATTGACTGTTCTATTTACCAATACTCCCACTACCTATGATGGGCTCCCGACCAGAGGGCAAACTGTTGCCCCCTTAGACGTACCACCCCATGACCTTTGCCACCATTGTCCTCCTTATCTTCGTCCCAGCAGTTCTTTCAAGTGCATGCTTCCACCCGGTCCCCCTCTGTCTACAGATTGCCTATTTCACCCGCTGGGTTATATCCCGCCATTAGCCATCCATGGGGAGCTATTCATTCATGCCCCTACCCCTTGGCGCACCGCTGGAATGATCCTCATCCAGTACAACAGCCATCCCCACCTTCATCTCCCCCCTCTGATGATGGCCTCCTGGACGACACATACGGCAACATCGCCAGCTTGCCTTATGGATCAGACCGAGGATTAAATTAGGTTTGTTGCAGTAGCTCGAATGATAATAGGGGGTAATGTTATGTTGCACCTTCATCTATATGAACTATACTCTTTTTCTTTCTATGATGCCCTTATACAGACCACTTTGGCATCATATCTGCCATTGCAGATTTCCTTCATGTCATTTTCTATTACTCATTGACTGATTCATTACTCATATGATAATCCAGTGCCTGTTATGTTTTCCTTTTCTATCCTGGCCTGTGCTACAAGTAGATACCTATTTCAACTTGATATCATAGCGCTTGTACTCTAGTTTAGTTCTCCTTAGTCAATACCAAGTTTGCTTTGCTCCTCAACACTCTCTTTCGTTGAGTTTATCGAGCACTAAGTCCTTGTTCTACTTCTGAGTGGACACTTTCTTGTGCTATTCATTCGAGTCACTTTAGGCTCATCTACACTACACTCGGAACTTGGTTCATCCGAGGCTACACTTGGTCCTACCCAGAACAAGTGTAACAAAGTGCATATTTTCTTTTCATCAGGTCAACCTCTGGTCCTTCTAGAAGTGCCTCCAGATCTCCAGATCTTCCTTGGATCACATCCTCAAAGATCTCCCTTGTATCCAGTCACATCTGCCTCCTCTGATGCTTCTCCTTGACCACTTCTCCCTGATCTGGCTAACAATTAGATCAAAGTCTTCTTCTGGTATCTTGTCTGACTTCAGGCCCAACTTCTGGAGTCCTCCTTGATTATCTGTGCCTACTGGGCTTCCCTCCAAGTCCACCCACGATTACCTGGGCCACTTGGCCACATCCAGACCACTTACCCTTTAACAAAGGCTAAAGCATACCAGATCACATCTGATCTCCATCAGATGTTCACCAGAACCCCTGGCTCTCCTGCCAGCATCCATACAAGTCCCTAGCACCTCTGTGTGTCCTTGGGCATATCCAGATGCATCCTCTTCATTGAGATAATGCTTTACTTTGACTTTACCAGAACTCCAGATTATCTCCTGATTCTGGATCCAACCAGAACTCTTTGATATTTACATAAGACTCAAAGCCAACCATCCATCATCGCTCCAGGCATTCCCCTGGATGCTCCTCAGTCCCCTCTGGTCTCCCTTGCTGCCTCAAGGCTCCCTGATCCATATCTGGCACCTTCCAGATATATCTCCTCCTTGTACCTGTCATGTATGGCTATTCACCATGTGTATCTTTGATCCAGTCACTTCTAGATTGATTCTAGGAGTTCTCCGAACTTGCTCCGACCCATTAGGACCCTTCCTGATGTGTCTCTGCTTCTTCTGCACCTAGATCTCCTCCTGGTTCCCTGAATTCTCTCTGGCACTCTCAGTGCAGTTCACACTTGATTTCCAGCAGTCTCTGAACATCCCAGACTCTCTTCTGCAGCTGCCTCATCAACAGTCACAGTACTCCGCCAAGATATCACTGATTGATCATTAGAACCTCCTTCTGCTTTCTAATTATCATCCATCTGATCAGGAACCTTCTTGCTGCACATCTGGCTTATCAGCCAATGCTTTCCCTCAATCCTAGGCATCTCCTCATGGTGCTCTATCTGCTTCCTGTGTTCCTTCTCTCACAGGAACCTCAAGTCTGCCTCATGGCATCTTAGATCTTTTAACAAGATTTTATCCTGTCACATCTGATTCTTATCAGATGTTCCTCTTATAAGGACTCCACCCCTGCTGAGCGCGGAAACCGCCTCCCGACCGTCATGACACTGGACTGCCTATCTAGTATGTTCCCCCCTTTTCGTAGTCTAATCTCCCCTTTTCATACATTATCTTCTCTCATTTCTCATTTATCGTCAATCCTGAACTACTTACAACTAGTTTAGTCTTTTATAAACCATTCTTTTACTTCGCCGCTCCCTAATGCCGTGACTACCTTTGCCACAGAAGTTTCACTACTATAGCTTACCTTAGTCACACTTTACATATAATGCCTCACACTACTTATACAGTCACTTGTACCTACTTAAAAGAACTGAATTGGAGGCCCTTGGTTACCCATCGAAAGCATAGTCAGAGACACAGTAATGACCATTGCAATGAATCGCTCTGCTCGTCATTCCCCACAGCGCTGGGACATTGATATTCATCACACCAACATTTTCATATTACCTTTTTCATACCTATCGCTTAGTCACCAAACCCCTGTCCTCAGCTGGACACAATGCATCAAAAGTCCTTACACTCTGGACCCCTGTGCATCTTGATGGTGCCTCTCCAGTCACTTGGCTGCGCTTGCTCCAATAGCAAGTCTTCTCTAGATTTGTCACACCTCCTTTGTGCTCCTCATCTCTTCTTCCTGTTTCTCTTAATCTCTCTGTTTCTTCTTTGATCCTTGTACCACAGACATTCCTCTTCGTCTCCTGATCTCTCTGTCATCCCCTATGTGGGTGTATTTATAGCTAAGTTCCCTTTCTCAGCCTTTCTTCTTGATCTTCACTTTCCCTTCTCCTGCCCTCATGGTTGTACATCTAGATCTTCTTCTTATCTTACTTCTTTGATCCAATCTATGATTCCCCTTTACCCTGGACCTTCTATCTGACTTATCTCTGACTCATTATTATCTCATCTATTCCTGTTATCTCTGAATTAGTCCCCTTCATCTCCTTTCTTGAATATTTCCAACTGTATATAAGAACCTAGATGCACATCCATGTACTCTAGCTTTAGTCTCCCTTAATCATAGGCTTGATCTTCAGCCTCTGCTCCAGCTCCCTGAGGTCATTACTGAGTCCTCTTGTATCTCCAGTATCCAGACATAGCCATATGGCGTGCATCCATAATGAGTCCTTTATTGGACTTCACTTGTTTCATCCTAATCCTATTCATACAAGTGTGCTGATAGAATATCCAGTCATCCCTGAACTCATCTTGCCCTGAAGGTCAAGTCTCCTAAGGGCTACACTCTACCCTACCTGGGCAAAGTGTAACAGGCTGTTGGCTATGATGGCAGTGTGTATACAATCTAAAAGGATGGCACAGAAGCCATTTTGACATGTAATACTATCATATTCCCATACATAACTCCAGTCTCATTTGCCCTCCTCCAAGCTACTCTGATCTCCAATATGCAGCAACCCTAGATCTTTTATCTCTGGCAGATGACAACCCAGAACCACTTTGGAGTTCATCACAGAGCATTTGTATTTATGTAATATTCCCCTTATGGTATATTTTGTGTATGTCTATGCATTTTCATTATAATTTCTGTCTTGATGCTTATATTTCATATATATCCTTGTACTTTGTCTTTAGATCCACTATGTCTCCAATTCACATGCTTATATATTTCATATGGACTTTGTTATGCTTTGACCAGGTAGATAGGAGTGTAGCCCTTGTAAAACAAGAACTAAGTTGACAAGATACCCTTGGACTCTTTAAGGGTTTGAGGTAATGCTAGATAGCATCCATTCAACAGTAGGATGAAGTCTGGTTGACTAGGAGACCAAGCAAAAGAGAGTGCTTGGGAGCTAGCACAAAGAGAAGATGTATTCTGAAGAATACAAGGGAGAACTAAGCTAGAGTACAGGAAACCTGTTGAAGGGTTTATATATGTAAAGAAGAGCTTGGAGGCAGGCTCATATAGTACAAAAAAGGAAATGAAAAGTAAGAACATATGAGTAAGTGCTGACTGATGTATCAGTCAGTGAGGAGTAATAAGTTATAGAGAATAAGTAAGCGTGAAGGAACTGATGTACTGGTACAATAGTTATGAGAGAGTTTGAGTGTCACATGCTCAGCTCCTTCCCTCATTTTGAGTCCTGACGCCCATTCTTCGGATAGCTGCCCTCAAACTCTCTCTGATCTGTCGCATATCTGCCTCCTGTCATTCTGCACAAGCCTTATCTCCTCAGATAAGATTTTCAAGGCCAAGTGTTGATCAAGGACTCCTGCAATGTCCACATGATCGTCCTCTATCAGCTCAGTCGCTCCCAGCAAGCATTCTAGGGTTACCAATGCTGAGTCCACCATAGCGAATGCCGTGGCTATGACAGCTATGACAGGCATCCTCAACCACATGACTGATTGCATGAAAGACTTCCAGCTGATGGTCTCCGTGCCGCCAACATCCCCACTGCCGTCATCAAGTCCAGGTTCCTCTCAACAATTCAGGTCGCTCACGATAGCTCACCTCAACAACAATGCTCACCTCAACAGTGACATTCACGCTGCACTCACCCTTGAGTTCCTTGAAAATGACACTCTCTGCCAGATGTACGCTGAGCTGATGGACCCTGATGTTTGTCACAGCATCACAATAAGCTGGTATCAGAAGAAACGTGCCGCATCTGCAAGTCTTGGTACCTCCCTGCCACAGTCAGTGCTCAATGACATGCAACACATTCCTACACCTGGCTACATGGCTGACATGGCCGACATGACCAGTACGTCAGTTGCCTGCAACAGTGGGTTTGCAGGGCCAAGCCACACTGCACCACCAATGGTTGTTGATACTGACTTCGTCGTGCAAGATGTGGCTTTCGGTGGGTTTGGTGGGATTGGCGGTGGGGGCGACAAATCTCACTTTTACAATGACATGTATTTCCATAGTTCCACTTCATCTTAGCAAGTAGCTAGAATAAACATGTATTTGTCTCATGTAACAATTACATGTGCTCGCTGTTGGACTCCCGCGCATGCCTAAGTTCCACATAGTCTCTCCACATCATACTCGCAATCCTATTGCGCAGTGTTGTATCTTTATCTACAACACCTAAATCATCTAAATCGAAGTCGTCAGTGTCCTCCGTGTCACTATTGGCCTGGGGGTCATTGTCTGGAATATCTACACTATCAGATTGGTGTGAAAGAATAAAGTTGTGAATTGCGCAGAGCGCTACTGGAAGTCATGCTTGGATTTCAAGCGAATAAGGAAACGGGAGAAGCAGGATGCGGAAATGTTTT